>VDFB02000003.1:61111665-61259441 GCA_007258455.2 Sequoia sempervirens | reverse complement strand
GAGGCCTTCAATATCCAAGAAATTTTGAGATCTTAGAATGCTGCAATAGATAGAATGGCAATGGTCAATTCTTAGTTCAACCTAGTGAAAAACTTGCTATCAAACAAGCATGAAGTGCAGGTGATCGTAAGATTTGTTATTCCTGATAATGATCAAAACTAGCAAGTCTTTGAAAATGATGCCCATATTGCCATGTTTATTCAACATTTTGGTGAGTTTGCAAAGAATTACAACTTAAAATTGAAGAGGCTTATGAAGACCAAATTATCCAACTTAGAACCTATAAGCTTCTAAAGGGTTTGATCACTCTTGAGAATCTTTTCAATTTTGATGATGTTAGAAATGACAAAAGGAATTTTGTTGCAAACAAAGGCTATTACTCTGATCTAGATGTTAGAGCTGGCAAGAAGCTGAAAGTGGGAAAGGATGTTCCTCAAAGAGACAAGGAAAGGTTGATATCTTTCTGCAACAAGTATGACAAGATCATGGCATGGACCTATGATGACCTGAAGGGTTATGATTCCAATGTGATCCAACACACCATAGACCCGATTGAAGGATCCAAACCTATCCGCTAGAAGAAGAGGTTGATAAACCAAAAAAATAAGCCTCTTATAGCTTAGGAACTGAAAAAATATTGATTCCTAAACCATATATGTAATTAATCATTCCACCTAGGTGTCTAATCCGATCCCTATTCGAAAGAAAAACAATGAGATTAGATTATGCGTAATAGAGTGTTATTAAAGGATCACTACCCTCTACCTTCCATGGAGAAAATCCTCAAGAAAAAACTTTCAATACTTCACCAATATTCTTTAAAACTACATAGATGATAGTACAAATCTTCAAAGGAAAATTGACCACCATGCAAAATGCTTCAAAATACACCCAAATATTGGCACAACAATTTTATATTTCACTTAATCTAATTACAATCATTTTGAATTTACAATTAGGAATGACCATTAATCAACTTTATAGTTAAAAGTATTTACAAAAAATATATCAATTTTCTTAGTAACTATGAGAAAAAACCATGAAGTAAGCTAGAAGTTAGCAATTCTCTAACTCAAATCTCAACAGTTATCTACAATTTTTATCCCATCAAAATGACTAACTTTGGTTCTTTTATAAACACAAGGCATCAAAAGTTACTTTACCATAATCAATGGTTGAGATCAAATCAATGGGAATCAACAAAAATAATTTACTAAGTGGCACATAGTTGATGTCATCACTTTACAACTAGCATGAGCTGACACATTATATTCCACTCTAAATTCGTACCTATACCTTTAATTTGTTGTAATGGTAATATTCTATTATGGATTCACACCTTTATGAAAAGATGTCAACCAGTAGAACTTTCCAAAACAATGACATGGAAAATACATACTTATTGCAAAAAATTGTGTGAAAATTGACCAAATATTGATAGCAATCCATTGCAAGGATTCACTATCATGACTTGGTAACAACTAAGTGTACAATAATAAGATGACAGAGTTATATTTATTTACTCTCAACATCTTACTCTATGACACATTCTACCACAACCCTCATCTTATAATCACTAAACAAAATGAGAGTTTTGGTGATTTCCTTTTTATTAATTTCTTGAGGTTTATTCCATCTAGACCTTTGTATTTCAAACTTTTTCTTTATTGAATCTAGCTATATCTTCTGTAATATGATTTCTTTATAATACTCTCTAATTTTCATACTTTGTTCCATCATCTGATCCATCATTTCTTCATTAAAATGAGCCATTGGATTTTCAAGAACACTATTAAAATGTTACTTGAATTCCTTTAATGAGATCTCTTCATCATATAATTCATCATGATTTCATATATGGACCATTAGTTTCTTAACAATAATCGCATTTTCAAACACCAAATCTACAATTTAGTTTCTAATATTTTCCATTCTAGCCTCACATTTTTGGATTAGGTCCATTACAAACTTCAATTCTCTTATCCATACATTTATCTAAGATATTATCTCCCTGCAATAATCCTTGAGCTTAGTGACATTACTCTTCCAATGTAACATCTCTTCCCAATTTCTATTTTCTAATTTTAGTATCTCCCCCTTTAAATAATAATTTCTTGATCCAATTATCTTTTACATTGGCTTCATTCTTCTTATTTTCCAGATCTTCTATTTTCTCTTGATATACTAGAGAAATATTAAGAGGCATACCCTCAATAGTTTTGTAATTGAAATATTTGATCTTTCAATTCCATCTTCCTCTTTTTATCCTTTTCTAACCTTTAAACTATTACATCTATGTTAACTTAGAGATCTTCAATTTTCTTGCTCTCTTGTAGTATGATCTAAGTCTATAGTTATGATTTGATAATCAACATGGTCATTTCTCCTTTATTTTTATCTACCAATGGAGTAGACTATTGAACAATTCTAGCTCTTTCCACATCCCTTTTGATGGATGACATTTCTCTTTCTTTACATTTAGGACTCAACATCTCTTCCTCCTAGAATAAGCTATAAACATAATGACACTATTTGCACATTTTTTGTAGGTTGTGGTTCTATAGCCAACCAACTAGGAATATCCAATATTTTCTCTCCACCTTACCTCTATTCTAATTTGGTTTCTATATGTTCTTCTTGGTCTATACTATGGATTGGAGATCCATGTTGTGTAGGTACTTCTTCTTCATGAAATTAACTCTAAGCTAAACCTCCTTATGCTATAGGCATGTCCTTTTGTCTTGATTTCTACTCAATAAATTTTTATTTTATGATTATTGTATCTTCTTTATTAGGCCTTCTTATTCAAGTTAAAATACCATGATCTTTGCTTATTCGGGAATTACTTATTGTTTTTTACCTATATTTTCTTTGGTGCTATCATGCATATTTTTATCTTCAAGAGTAATTGGTTCTTGGGATCCCAAATATTGTTGAATTGTATCTTTTCCCTTTTGATCCACCTCCACTTTTTTGTAAATTATTTCTTTATTCACTTCTTGAGACATAGTCTTTGAAATAATAGGGTTATTTACAACCATCTCTATTTTTTCAATGTGAAAAATATGAGAAAATTCTTTATTCACTTGGAGTACTTGATAAAAAATGGAACCCTCCTTACTTATTTCAAAAAATGGAATGAGGTAACTAAACTCCAAAAATGAAACCGATATTTATGTTTTTCTCTTCTTCATCATCTTTCAAATCAATAACTTTGACAAGAGGAAACTTGGAGACCTCTATTTGTTCATTATACTTTTGGGATTCCCACCTTTCTTGCTTACCCTTTATCATTTGATGTACCTTTTTCTACAATTTGGAAATTGTGTTCTCCTACTTCTTTATGATTCTTATTATTTTTTTCCTTTCTTCTATCACCATTTTTGGCTCTTATTGTGTGTGTTGTAAATTATTTGGAATTTAAGACGAAGGAATAAAATGTTCCTTAGTATACACTAGCATACGAGCCTCATAAACAACCTCACCCTTATCCTTTAGTTCTCCTTTCAAAGTATTAGGTAATGATCCTTATAGTGCCTATTGAGTAGTTATAACAAACACCTTAGCATATGGTAATGTTATTGTATTGGATGACACAACTCTCAGTGATCTAATTAAATTGATGGGAATGGATCGTGTTTGTTGATTTGTATCTTCCCATGCCTCAAAAATATTTTATCTCTTTAGATGAGGCTATTTCATTCTCTAATCCTTCCAACTTTTTTTCTTCAACTTCTTTAGCTTCTTCTAGTATCCTTTTATTTTTCAAAAAATCATCAAAGTCAACATCATATTTGATTTTTCTATTCCCCTTTTTATATTATCTTTTGGGTATATGAATAATACAACCTTAATTTCAAGGCTTGGCCATAATGGTTTAACCATACTTTGCTTGCCTCCAATATGGGTTTATTATTTTTTAAAATTTATGAAATCTCAAACTGAGACCAAGTAAAATTTGGGATATATTAGTTTTTCTTGTTTCCCTCATAGCTAGGATGTAATAAATTTTCATCATCATCATTGATCTATGGAGGTACATTGTGGGTACTAAGGGTCTTCATCTTTTTTAATGTTATCCTTTGATAATGTATTCTTTGACCTTACGGTCATCTAAGTAATAAACCCAATAGACCTTTATATGAGGCTCATTCTTGATTTTATTATTTATATTATTTTCCATTTTATAGTAAGGATCATAGTATTCTCTTGTTAGCTGAAATGGATTTAGCCCTACAATATCATAAAATTGCACCCTTAATGCAATTTCACATTGCATCAACCTTCACTTTAGCCTAATGAGATGATAATGTGAATCCCCATCCCTCTAGCCTTCATTTTCATCCTTAAACCTATCATTTTTTTTCAATGGGGGAAATATTTTTCAGGGACACTTTCACACCATGCAAACGTTTGTACACCGCACAAATGTCCTAACAAGATTCTTGATCCCGTGGTTGTTGGAATGTTACACTTATTCCTGTCTGCAGAGTGTAATGCCTCTGCAGTTGTAAGCATGCTCGAAAATGGCCCTCTTGCATGCAATTCTTCATTTGAACTCATATTATTCCCTCTGATTCATTCAATTCATTGATTCTCACTTCTAGCACATCTTTCTCTCATTCTATCAATCTTGCTTCATTCTTGTAATTTCATTCTTGCATTCTTTCTCTTTTACATCAAGTTCTAGCATGTTTGTAGCTCTACGTCAAGGTCTCTCAAGGCACTGCACTTCCTCTTGGCTCTTTAAGATCATTGGAAGGAGGGTAACACTTCTTATTGTTGCATTATTATTCTTATTCAGTAGTATATTGTTATCTTGCATGCTCTTTATTATTTTATTGTCATTTCTTATCATTTATTATTTATTTTTCTATCTTGTTGTCCCTTTGATTTTCCATGGAGATGGAAACACCAAAATGAGGGTTTGACCAAGGCAAGCCATGAAACAACCCCAACACTTTCATTGTTTCTATGTGTGTAGCTTGGTCATGTGGAGCTTTATGGGAGGATTCATAGTTGGACCAACCATGAGTACATCCCTTTCTTTCACTCTTTGTTATTCCATTTGATAGTTTGATTATTCATTCATTTAGTATTCTTCTTGTTATAATTTCCCTTTGCTTTATGCATTTTGTTAGATTAGTCAAAACTATTAAACTCTAGTTCTTGAGTAGTTAGTAGGTTCCCTATGTGATTTTTGTGGCTTACTCTATCTCTAGTCCATACAAGACACTAGTGCCCCCATTGAGATGCCAACATGCCATGTTGTCACCCCTTGGCTTGCATTTCCATCCTCTGGCTGAGAGCTAGTCTATCTATCTCTCGAGACCTCTAAAGCATGCTCACTCAACTTCTGAATTTATTTTTCCATAAACAATCATATTGTTGCAAGGTGTGCACCCTTGGTCTCCTTGTGTTGTGTAGTGCAACACTTGGGTTCATGACATGGCTTAACCACCTTCCATGGTTTCATTAACTATGGTAGTTGTATCATGCATTAATAGGTCAATATTTTGGTGCAACGACAACCATCTGTGCAACAATTGGTATCAAAGCTTGGGTCATAGGTTTAAACCCCTCACTTGTTCTAGGGGGATTGTTGCAAGGTGTGCTCCCTTGGTCTCCTTGTGTTGTGTAGTGAAAAACTTAGGTTCATGACATGGCTTAACTGCCTCATGTGGATTCATTAACTCTAGTGGTTGTATCAGGAATTAACAAGTCAATATTTTGGTGCAACAACAACCATCTGTGCAACACATAAAACACAAAAACATATTAGAAACTCTCCCTTATTCATCTCCCATCACTTGAGCTTTATTCCCCTGAGGTACTTGAGGACAATTTGCTCCACGTAGACTCTTCCTTGTCTATCAACTCGGGAGCAATGAATCTCCTCCTGTACATTTTGATAAACCTAATGTGAACTTTCTTTCCTCTTGTCTTTGTGTCAAAAATTTTCTTCTCTTATGTTAGCACATTTTGTAGATAGCACATTGTGATGCTTTCATGAGCTTCACGGTCCAATCTACTACCTCCAAAAACATAGTAAGGAGAAGCTATCAAAACCTCGATATGGGGTCTAGAAGGTTTAGTCCTCCTTGTTTGGGTCTAGATTTTGAGGAGTACTCTACAGGACTTCCAACTGGATTCTCCCCACCTCGCAATAAAATTGTAACCCATACCTCTCCATCCTCTCCCTCAAACTCTTCCACTTCCTTAGAGGAGAAAGCTACTCTTAGGGTTCCTATAGAGCAGATTCACTCTTTGGTATTGAGGCTCAAAAAGCTTGAAGGATTCCTAGTGAGAGAAGATTCTTATGCTCAAGTCACTCCTCTTGTTAGTGATCTAAATAATTTATTTATTAAAGATGAAAGAGGCTTAGATCTTCTTCGTGGTATAGTGAATATTGTGGAAACCCATGTCCCATCTTACACCTCTATCTTAGGTAATCCCCAAGAAGTCTAATTGGAGATCGCAGGTCAACAATTGAATATCCTGATACCTAGAGTGTTTGTTTGCATCATTGACATGAGTCCTCCATCAATACTACTACCACTTCCACATCTAAGGAAATTATTGCAATTAAAGTGAATTGAGTTCCTCTAGGTTTTCAGGTATCTACATCTAGGACTCAAAATGTCTCTTCCTTTGGTGCACTAGTACTGGTATTGGTGCTACCACTAGTACTGGTGGTGGTGTTGGTGTTGGTACTAATGTTGGTGCCTCAGCTAGTCATACTTCATCCGTAGACCTTGTCCTAAATGCTATCTTGTAGAACATGGGACATATGTAATCTTCATTGGTGAATTTGGCTATCCCATCTTCTCAACCTATGTTTCAATCCTATTGCTTTCGTAGTGCCTTTTCTTTCAATATCCTGAACATTCCCATCTTGTAAGGGGTGGAAATTCTTAAGTTTGAGAAGTACAATGGTCGAGGGGACCCATAGACTCATGTCTCATCCTTTAACACCATGTGTATGTATTTCTTTCATCATGATGCTCTTCTTGCAAAACTATTCCCATGTTCTCTCAAGCATGCTGCTCTGGAGTGGTATTTCTCTTTTCCTAATAATTTTTTTTCCTTTGACCAATTTGTAAATCAGTTCCTCTAGCAGTTCCAGGCCAACATCAGTTTGAAGGTCTCGTTTACTGATCTCTTATGATATAAGCAAGGGGCACATGATAAGGTGACTAATTTTATAGCTCATTATCAGACCCTTTTCTCTTAGATCTCCTATGCCCTACTTGATTATGATGTTTAGAGAGTGTTTTTTAGAAACTTGCAGTTGACATTATGAGATAAACTTTTACTGATGAAATATTTTTCCTTCACCCATCTATGTGTTGCTTTGTGTAAGTACCAACAAATAGTTTCATAGTATGGGGATTCTTCTCGTCCTCCCATCAGGATGGTCAGTTAGCTATGTCAATATCTGGTGAGTCAAGAAAGAACAAGGTAGTGATGAACATGGTGTCAATTCCCACTAGTAAAAAATCTATAGGTCAAAATAGAATATTCATAAAATTATTTGAATATTATATTAATGTACTACATAAGCTATTAAAAGATGGTATAATAACTCTCCCAAAGATTATACCACTTTCTGAGCTGTATCCTTAGTGGTACAATGCATAGAAGCTCTATCAATATCGTCGATTCTTGGGTCATGATACTAAGCGATGTGTGCATCTCCATCATGTTATACATGATCACATCAATAATGGTACAATTCAACTTGATGGTAAAAAGAACTCCAAAAAATCTATAGCAAAGCCAAACAACCAACTATAGATTTACATAGATCCCTTCTTGTCTCATTCTACCAACCTTGTCACCCACTCTTCTTCTGATCTGACTTCATTTGAGTATGTGAACATAGTTTCATTTACTCATATTCCTCCTCTAGATCATGTGAATACAACTCCTAATATTAAATTCACCTCATGTGAATTTCCTTTGAATAAGAGCCCTCTATGTTGTACATATGTACTCATATTAATGATAATGTTGTAATAGGTGTTATGGTTGACCCCACAAGTCAGGTGAATGTTATTATGGTTGACCACATGGAATACTATGCTTCACACACATGATGGACTATCTATTGCACCTATTGGCTCTATTTCTCTATCGGTTTGAGTAAGACCTAAAGTCTTGGAAGTCCCATTTGTAGTGATACTTGAGTCTGATCTCTTTAGAGTGAGACTAGGCATTCCATGGCTAGTCTCCATGAATGCAGTTTCCTCAGTCGTCCATAAATGTTTGAAGTTTTCCCATGAGGGTACCGTGCAAACTATACATGATGTTGGGTACAAGCCATTGGTGCCACGTGGGGGCTTCTCCCTAGATCACTTTTGGCCTACCCCAATTGGACATCTTCCACCCAAAGGAGACCTTTTATATAAGGCCTATTTCAGGTATAAGACTAAGGGCTCGGTGCCTAAGAGTGTTTTTCCTTTGTCTGCTCAAGCTATTTCTTTAAAGGCCTCTTTGTATGCACAAAAGCATGCTTTTTCCTCTGCCCCTCCAAAGGGTAAGGACAAGAAAGCTCTTTCCCTTAGGCCTTCTCCTTCTCCTTTCATTCATTATTCTTCTACATCTTCCTCTTTTTCTTCCCAACCTTTGGTAGCATCCTTTGGTTCTTCTATTATTCCTCACATGGGAAAAGGAAAGGTGCTCGCATTGTGGAAGTCAAAGCCTTAGGTTTTACAGCTTCCGGTTCTACCCACAATGCCCCAACCCACCCTTTCTGGCAAGGGGAAGCATTCTCGTGGGGTTGTTCTTGCATCTCATCCTTTGAGGCCTCCCTATGTTGCTCCACCTATCCCCAAGGAAAAAAAAGGAAAGGGGCCTATAGTCAAGACACCTATCTCTCTCTATATTTGTGCCTCCTCCTCTGGTTCCTCCTTAGGAGTCCACCCTTTTGCTAGTAATGACTATGGAGGTTGCTCATTTGGTAGAAAAAGAGCCCCCAGACTCTTCTCAGGATACATATTCTAGTTCCCATATCCACTGTAACTGACTTGCGCATGAGTGTAAGTACCATAAAAATGCTTAGATAAGGAGCATACTACCTTATATAAGATTGAAGGGGAGCCTTTTGTTTCTACTTATGTTACTTTTGTCTCTATTTCTCCTATCTCTGCTTCTTTTTCTGCCTTAGTTCCTATTGCCTTTGTGCTTCTTCTGGCTTTGTCATTAGATCTTGATGAACCTCACCCCAAAAGGGTACAAGTGTTCATCACTCCCTCTGTGGATCCACCTCTTATCACCTCTCTTCTTGATATTCCTCCTTTTTTGTAGCCCATTAACATGCCTTTTACAAATGTGGTGTCCTTTGTGGCCTCATCTCCTTCTCCTTCTCCCACTTCAGCTATGAGGATCCCACATCCTGTGTTGAAGTGCAAGTTGGAGAGAGACCTCAGTTCGAGTGATGGTCAAAAAACATTTAATTTTTCTCTTGAGTCTTTTTATGTCTTTCCCTATTCCATGTTAAATTCTTCAAGAAGCGAGAATCAAGCCAAGATCTAATGTTGGTTGTAGATCACATACAACTCCAATCAACAAATGATCAAAGATCAAAATAGCAGATTGAAGAGAAAATATGAAATGAGAGAACAATGGAGACAAAGCAAGATAATTTTGAGAATACTCTCATGACTCTCACCGAATAATCACCGAACTAGCCGAACTAGTGAAGGTGAGAGGAGAGTGCTCAATATATAGAAGAATAAGGGAAAATACATCCAAGAGGTGCATTAACTCCTACTACCCATAAAAGGTGGGATGCCATCACCTACTTGGTAAATGAAAAAACATATGGCATAACCTCCTCAAGTGAAGACATGAGAGAGGTGGCACATAAAGCTAGAAGAGGGTGAGAAACCCAACTAATCCATAAAATCCTTAGGTAAAAATAGAATAGTGGTTATGAGAGGTGGCACAACAAGCCAAAAGAGGATGTGTAACTCAACTACCCATGTGTGGGGAGAGAGTGACACATGTAGCTATTTTATTTTTCCACATGTCCTCATATTACCACATCTAATTAACCTAAGCAAGCTTAAATAATATGTGTAGGAAAAAATAAATACCCCTAACATAAGGAAAATAAAAAACTTACACTAACACCCCCCCTTAAGCATAGCTTAGGTGGGTGAAAAGATGGGTCCCAAAAAATGAGGCCATGTTAGGTACCCATGTACATAGAGTTCCCCTCAAAAGAAGAAGCCCCCCCATAAGAGGAGTAGACACCCCAAATAGAGAGAGAAAAATACCCCCCGAAAGTAGAGAGAGTAGAAAGGACTAAGAAAACCCTCCTGAAGAAGACACCTATCACACCTCTAGCAAAGCTCGCAAATGAAGGAACTTGCTCTCTATGAAGGGTTTCGTGAAGATGTCTGTAGTCTTCTCCGATGCAGAAAAATACTTAAGATCAATGATGCCTTCCTGAATGAGCTCCCGAATGTAGTGCATATGTATCTCAATGTGTTTTGTCCTCTAGTGATGAACTGGATTCCTTGAGATCTGTATAACACTCTGATTATCACAAAAGATGATTGTAGGATTTCTAAATGGAATTCAAGCTTAGTGAGAATATTCTAATGCCAAATAGCCTTAGTGGTGGAATTAATTTCCCCTCGATACTCAACCTCTGTAGATGAAAGAGAAATTGTAGACTGCTTCTTGCTCGACCAACAAACTGACTGGAACCAAGAGAGAAGCAATACCCAGAAGTAGACTTGCGATCTTGAGAATCGCCTACCCCATATGAATCTGTATGTCCCACCAAGTCAATATCCACACCCGTTGCATAGTGAATCCCATAACTGTGAGTACCCTTAATGTGGTGGAGGATCCACTTGGCTATTTTCCAATACAACTCATGTGGCTCTTGCATGAATCTAGAGACCATGCCCACAACATATGAAATGTTGGGTCTCATATGAGTCAAATAAATGAGACTCCCAACAAGCTATCGGTATAAAGTGCCACTAACCAAAGGTGAGGAACACTTAGCCTTAAGTTTGACCCCTAACAAAAATGGAGTTGGTGCAGGCTTACAGTCAGCCATGTGAAATCTGGACAGCATGTCAAGTGCATACTTGGGTTGTCCAAGGAAGATACTCGAAGATGACTGAGTGATCTCAATCCCCAAGAAATAATGCAAAAGACCCAAGTTTGACATAAAAAATCTATCATGTAGAGTAGTTTTCACTTCCTTGATGGTGGATGAGTGACTCCCAGTGATCAACAAGTCATCGGCCTATTGAACCAAAAATGTGAGTGTCATCCTACTGCAGACTATAGACGTTCAGATCAAAATTCCATTGAGTGAACCCAACTATCAGAAGGAAGGAGTCCATCTTGGCATACCAAGCTCGAGGAGCTTATTTAAGGAAATAAAGAGACTTCTGAAGATGACACACAAGTGAAGGATCTTGGATGAACCCTTGTGACTGCTCCATGTAGATTTCCTCTTGAAGGTCACCATGAAGAAAGGAACTCTTCACATCCATCTAATGAACTTCCCATTCATGTGTTGCAGCTATAGAAAGGACAAGTCGAATGGAATTCATCTTAGCAATTGGTGCAAAAGTCTCAAAGTAGTCAATCCTGGGAACCTGGGAGAATCCTTTTGCAACCAAGCGAGCCTTATACTTATCAACAGACCCATCTACTGCAAATTTTTTTCGATAGATTCACTTGCATCAAACAAGTTTCCTTCCTTTAGGAAGAGGGACTAGATCCCATGTGTGATTCCTCTATAAGGAATTGAACTCTTCCTGCATTGCAGCATCCCACTCAGGAATACCTGAAGCTTCTCGAAAAGACTGTGGATCATAAGCTGAAGCAACAAAGATATGAGGAGTCTGCTGAAACTATGACATGGTTCTTCTAGTATCAGATGGATCACCAACCGAATCACCTACTGATTCCAATGTCTGATGAGCCCAAAGAGGTGCAAGGGATGGAGAATCTAGAGGAGAATCATCACCCTTTGAATGATTACTGTGTGAATAATTTGAATCCACATCATCATTGTCACCATCTGAAGTGGAGGAAGAAGACTCTTCATCAAGATTAGGAGGATTAAGATTATCTTAAGAACTGTCATCATGATGCATGAGCTCCAATCTGATAGTGGAGGGAGAAATGGTAAGAAAAGAACTGGAAGGGCTCTCCTCAAAATGAACACTCCTCTCAATGAACAACTCATGAGTGGTAGGATGGAGAAGCCTATAACCTTTGACACCATCTGTATACCCAAAAAATATGCAAGGATTTCTCTATAGATCCATAGCCTTATGTTTCTCTACTAGAATGTCGGTCCATGCAAGAGAGCCAAACACTCTAAAGTGCTTAACTGTGGGTTTCCGACTAGTCCAAGCTTGAAAAGGAGTTACCCCCTTCTCATCTTTGTGAGGAAATCTATTCTAGATGTAACACACACAGTTGATGGCCTCTGCCCAGTATTGAGGTGCCAAAGATTTGGAGTGGATCATACAATTAGCCATCTCTTTTAAGGACCTATTCTTGCATTCTGTGACACCATTCTGCTGAGGACTATATGGAAATGTGGGCTATATGTTGATACGTTCTGATGCATAAAATTGTTCAAATTGATAATTAACATATTCACCCCCATTATCTGTATGCAGAATCTTGATAAACTTCCTAGACTGTTTCTCTGCAAAAGCTTTGAAATCTTGAAAATTTCTCAAAGACCTCAAACTTCTGTTTGAGAAAGTAAACCCAAGTGTATCTAGAAAAGTCATCAATAAATGTCAAGACATATCTAGCCTTGCTAAAAGATGGTTGTGGAAATGGTCCTGCCAAGTCACAGTGTACCAACTCCAATAGTTGTGTAGCCCTCCATGCTTTTCCTTTATCATATTTCTCCTCAGGATGCTTAACAACAATGCATCCTTGGAAAACACCATCAGGAAATCCAATAGAAGGAAACCTTGTAACCATATCTTGCTAACTGAGTTGCTACAAGTAATGATAGTTCAAGTGGCCAAACCGTTGATGCCACAAATAACTCACCTCATTTGCATGAGTGAGTAAGGCTATTGAAGGAGAGTTGGGAACAAAGTGAGAAAATTGATATAGTCTGGACTGATGATCTGATTTTCCCACGACAACTGTAGACCCATTATGCATGTCACTGATTACCACTATATCTGGAGTGAACTCAACTCGCTTTCCAGAACCAGTGTGAGTGATATGATAAAAAGATAGGAGATTAGTTGACAAAGATGGAACAAAAAGAACATCCTCAAATGTCCCTTCACCCACATCAATAGACCCTCTCCCATGCACTTCAACAAGAGTGTCATCACCCATAAGTATGGTAGGCATAAAACATGGCTCCAAAGGGGTAAAATTATCCTTTGATGAGGCCTTGTGGTGCAAAGCACCCGAGTCAATGATCCAAGACTCTAGTTGTGAAACAAAAACAACTAGGGCCTTGCCCTTTCCTTTCCCCTTACTTCAATCTGTGTCCTTGAAAGACCCTTCTGATGAACTCTGTTTGACTGAATCATGCACCTTGATATTGTTATTTTCTAGAAGTTGTGAAAGGTGATTGATTTGCTTCTTTAAACACTTATGTTCATCATGACCAGGCCTCAGTAAGAAAACTTTACCTCCTTCTTAGGTTGATCACCTTTTGATGAAGATGTTTGATTATTTTCTTTTGAAGCAATAGGTTTATGATCTTTCTTCTTCTCTCCCTGGTTCTTTTGTTTCTTATCCTTCTTGTTAGGCCCTTTCTATTCTTTTGTGCCCTGATTGACAGCTAAGGCATGCAACTTAGAGGGTTTAATTTACCCATTAGAACCAATTTGTCCTACTCCCTAGTGAGCTCTACAACAAATTCATCTAGAGAAGACATTTTGTAGGTTGAACCTAGGGCACATTCTATAGCATAGAATGTAGAATAAAATACATAATAGTTAGGACCATTCTTAGAAAGAATACTCAATATCAGTTGCTTATCATCCTTCTTGATTCCACAGTGTTCTAACTACAATTTAATGGCTTTCAATTTTGTGAAGAAGTCTTGTATACTGTAAAAAATGCTAGGACTTAACCCTATGAGTTCATTCTCTAATTCATGACCCCTTAACTCATCATGCTTACCAAAGAAGCTTTCCAATTTATTCCACACATCATTTGGTGTTTTAGTAGACTCAATATGAAAAAGAAAGTCAAGAGAGACTGACATGCATAGAGTACCAAAAGTTTCATCACATTTGTTAAACCATTTAATCTTTTCTGCATCATCTTTAGGTTCAGTTTCAAGTCCCATTGTAACACGATGATATCCATTTCTTTTTAGATATATTATAATCTTATATTTCCATTCAAAATAGAAATATGGAGTTAAAACTAGAAGTGTAGATGCATCCATGAGTGCAAAAAAAAATATTGCAAATCAAAACAAAAAGTGCAAAAATGAAGAACACTAGACAACCCCCCTTTTCACTAGTTTATGAAATGACCTCTCCCAGAAATTACAATGCTGGCACTTTATAATTAGTGCGTTTGCAATGCAAATCTTCATATTTTCAAACTCTTATAGGGCCCAAAATGGCCAAAACAATGAAACTACAATTCAAGTACAATATGAGATCGGATTGAGAGCACCAATGTAGAGTACACAAAAAAATATGAACTCTAGAAAAAATGACACCAAAAATGGAGTCTGTTTGCACAAGTTATGGCTCCCGGAAGGTCTCAAAATGAGAACTATGCAGCAAATTATGGAAGAATCTTCAATTTTTGGGAATCTAGATAATCAAATAAGAAAACCAACTTTGCCACTACATAGAGCATGAAATTCTAGCCCAAATAAAAAATTGCTCTAAAAAGGAGTTAAAATGACTAAGATATTGGCCTTCAAAGTTTGACTGAAAAATCAAAGAGCTCAATAGAAGGGGTCCAATTTTTTTTTTTTAAATGGTGACGTCAGCAAACTGCTTGATTAAATTTGATGTCTTTGGGCCCGTCAAAAGAGAATATGCTCCTAAAATGAATATTCCTTGATTTCACGGCTTAAAATTGACGTGTGGATGGATGTCACTGGGGTTAGTGCCAGACTTGGAATATTCTATAGGAATATTTTGTGGATCTTAGAATATTTGTACACCACCCACCACCCATTTAATATATCAACACCAGATTTTTTGAAGCGGTCGGTTGAGAATGTCAGTTTTGACTGTTGGTTGATTGAATGAAGCGCTAACCAGAATTGATTTAAATTTTTAGTTGTTATTGATTTTGCTAGTCAATGGTACATTGGGCTGCAGGACCAGTGGCTCAGCACCATGTGGTAGATTCTGAGAGCGCCAGAACTTGTAGCAAAGGATTGAGGGTACTGCGCAAGGTATAGGGTACCCTATGTGAATGCAGGGGTAAATCCCCAAAATATATATATATATATATATATATATAATTTTTCATTTTTTTTTTATATAAAGTGCTTTATGCAACGCTTAAATTTTATTTTTTATTTTTTGAAATAATTTGTACAATTAGGCGAAAAAGGGGTTGTACAACCTAAAATTAAAAAAATTACTTAAGAAACAACTTTTTATGAATTCAACTTTTGGACAATCAATCTTTAGGTTTTTGGGCCTTCAAAGTGCGATGACGAGGTCCGTTTGGGCTAAAAGTGCTCTAATTTGATGGCTACCTCCAGGAACCACACTGAAACCCCTATTTTGTAACTAGCTCCTCTGATCTCCGATTTCAGTGAAATGAAAGCCAATATTGACTTTCTCAAGCCTTCTAGATGCTATGAAAATTCTGAAAACACCTCCAAGATTACTAGGAAGCTGCAATCATCTAGATCTCACAAGAACCAAATATGCAATCTAGATTATATAGATGCTTATTTTTCCTTCAAATTGTTCACGTTAGAGGAAAATTCTAGCTCTAGATTAGTCTCAAATCTCTCTAAGAAATTAGATAATAAAAGTGAGCTAAATGAAACAAATAGGCTCTTATACCATGTTAGATTCTTCAAGAAGTGAGAATCAATCTAGAATCCAATGTTGGTCATAAATCACATACAACTCCAATCAACAAATGATGAAATATCAAAATAGCAGAATGAAGAGAAAATTTGAAATGAGAGAACAATGGAGACAAAGCAAGAGAATTTTGAGAATACTCTCATGACTCTCACCTCGAACAATCAGTGAACTAGCTAAACTAATGAAGGTGAGAGGAGAGTGCTCAATATATAGAAAAATAAGGGAAAATACATCCAAGAGGTGCATTAACTCCTACTACCCATAAAAAGTGGGATGTTATCACTTACTTGGTAAATGAAAAAACATGTGGCATAACCTCCTCAAGTGAAGACAGGAGAGAGGTGGCACATAAAGCCAAAAGAGGGTGAGAAACCCAACTACCCCATAAACTACTCAGGTAAAAACAAAATAGTGGTAATGAGAGGGGGCACAACAAGCCAAAATAGGATGTATAACTCAACTACCCATGTGTGGGGAGAGAGTTACACGTGTAGTTCTTGTATTTTTCCATATGTCCTTATATTACCACATCTAATAAACCTAAGCAAGCTTAAATAATATGTGTAGGAAAAAATAAATACCCCTAACATAAGGAAAATAAAAAAATTTCACTAACATTCCATCCTTGTGATAGAGGCATCAACCACCTTCCTGGAGTTTTTCCCTATTCATCTTCTCGAGGTAATCAATGAATCTCAAGTGTATTGTCCTCCTCCTATCTAGTTACAATATGCCACTCCCTAGAAGTTCATGTTCGATGTGTTGGAGGACATTCCAACTATCATTGATCTTTACTAGATCGATGACACTAGTCATACATGAGCTTGATGAGAAGGACCTTGAGGGGCCCTCTTCCTTATCTCTTCTTGTAGGTGATTTATCTCTTATTTCCCTAGCTACCCCCCTATAGGCTTGTCTTCTCTCCCCTTATGATGATCTATATTGAGAGCATGATGACCTATTGAAGGTGTCATACTAGAGCAATGTCTTCTTCTTCACCTTTAGATTAGCTTCGTGTGTGTGTTTGTGTTTCCATGTGCTCATTTATTTATGTTTGTGATCTTTCCTAGATGACCCTTGCTACCCTTGTAGGTGCTTGGATACACGAGAGAAAATATTTTCGTACACTTCTATTTGTATCATCAGTGTTCTATATGTTGTAAATTTTGGCTTTCACGTCGAGAACGATGCAAAGCATTGGGGCATTTAAGCCTCTTCCATGTTGACCAATTTTTTATTTTTACTGTCTTCATCTACTCTTCTTCCTATTCTGATATATTTTGGAGGTGATGACAGTTCATACATATTATACTATATCTATCTATCTATATCTACGACTAGTTCTAACCCCAAATAATTAGATCCCACTCTGATCTTGATTTCTTTGTCTCTGCTTTTCTCTTTGATTATTGTTATCAAAACATTAACTTTCACAATCTCACCTAAAACATATAGCTCGATAGTAATTTGCATGAAGGGTCAAAAACTGAACACAACACATAACCCAAATCATATGAAATTCTTGCACACAAATTCACAATAATGAGACATAACAAAGGATCCAATTTTTATGATCACAATGAAACATTGAATCAATACTACAAATATGAGACAAAATATGAGATAGGAATGCTTTGTTGTTTCATTAGACTGAAGGAGTATGAAAATATGAGAATTTGAGTACAAATTAATAGCTTACCAAGCTCTTTGCAAGTGAACAAGAGAGTAAGAAGCAAATCTAAACTAAGAAAAAAATAAGTTTTTCTCCAATATATGCCTGCAAATTGTCTGCAAGAGTGAAAGTGGAAAAATTTGAGTTAACTACCCCTCAAAATAACAACCTCAAAGCCATTTTTGAGCTCAAAAGAAAAGTCTCAAAAATAGTGCCCAAACTGCCTCCAAACTGGATGAAAAAGATGGAAACTTCTATCCCAAGAGGGTCGACCCAGAAAAGACTCAAAAATCAGGCCTAAACTGACAAAAAACTAAAAAACAAACTTCAGTTTGTCTATTTTTTCCCTCCTTAGCCCAAGAAGACTCAAACTGAAACAAGAAAGTTCTATCAACAATTGCTTTGATTTAACTGCATTTTAAAAAGTAACAAACATTAAGGAAATTTATAGCAACATTGCCTTAATAATGGTTTACATCATTTGCAGTTTTAATTTTACAAAATAGAAAGACTCGAAAAGACTTGAGTCTTGACCCCACCTCACTTGGCCTTAATTTTTGATTTTTTGTAATAATACAAGGAAAAACATATGTTTTGATTTAAATTTTGCCAAGTATTGAATATATTTGATTTTCTATAAAAATCAAAAAAATGGATGAAGGCATATAGAGTTATGATTTTCTTAAAAATCACAAAAATAAAATAAAGGCACAAGGTAGCCTAGGTAAAAATATATGTAAAGGAAAATAATAAAATGCCACAAGGTATTTGCAAGGCATTTTGATTTTAAATCAATGTAATAAAATACCAAGGCTAAATTAAGGCAACATAGAGAACCCTAGAACAAAACAATCGAACTCCTCATTTTTCTCATTCATTTTTTGCACTCAGTTTTTGAAAACCTAGCTTTTCTTTGTGGCCACCATTAGAGTTCGAGCTCAAATTTGTCCATTTTTTGTTGCTTCTAGGTGATTTCTTTGGAGGTTCTTGCAGGAAAATGCATGGTAAGTCTTTCTTTGTCAGAAATTTGAACCATGGCCTTCATTTTGAAAGCATTTTTTGTTACTCTTGCAGTCACTTTATGAATTAATCCTAAAATAACAAAAGAATGAGGTAAGCTTTCACCACTACTTGAACTTTTCCTTCCTCCTATTTTCAGTCAACAAGGTGTTTCATCTGAGCTCAAAAGTGCAGAAGTAATGAATTTCTTTTGTTTATCCATGCATTTTGTTTTTGAAACCCTCTTTTACTTTATGGCCATGACTTTGTCGTGTTGATAAATTCTCTAGGTTTTATTATGCTTGAACAAAATTGTAAATTTCTTCACTTTTTATGTGTGTGACTAAAGAGAAAACATGTTCATTTATTTTTTCAAAACAATGAAAGAAAGCTTTCTCATTAAAGGTTGTGACTCTTCAAGCTTTTGGGTATTTCTGCATTTTGTGGTTTTTTAGATTTCCAAGAAGAATGTTTTGAAACCCTTAGCTATGGCTTCTCTTTTTTGGAAATCAATAATGAAAACTTGGCTCGTCCTTCAAAATTAAATTCATAGACCCATTTTGTAGAAACCCTTGACAATTGACCCAAAATCTGGGTGTTTTTCCTTTTCCTAGCTCCATTATGATGCTCTACTTGAAGCTTTTGAGAAATGCATTCTTTGCTTCAAAATATGGTAGATTTTACTTTTCTGACATAAATGCAAAGCATCTTTACTTTATTTTGTGTTTGTAGCTTAGAAACCCTCTCTTTGAAATTTTGTTGTTCTGGGTACTTCTTGTGTTGCTTCAATAGCTGCCCCATTTTCTCTTATAATTTGCATTATTTATATCTCCATTTTATGAAGACACAAAAAGAGGCTCCTCTCTTGCATGATATTTTTTTCATAGCTCTTTAGTGTGTGCAGACACGGTCCACCTATCACTTGCTTGTTAGTAGTCTTTTATTATCCCCATACAAGCACTTACACACAGATGAATGCAATCAAGGGCACCGTGTCAACAATCCATCCATTGCATTGAATATTATTTTAGAACGCCTGGATTTGGAAAGCATGATGCATCAATAGATGTAATGAGAGCTTCACTACTACTTGTTGTAGTTCATTCTTCATTCCGAGAATTTACATAGAGCATTTCCCCTATCATTACCTTGACTCTTCAAATGTAAAATACATGTTTACAAATCCCTTTTATGAAAGATTTCAAGATGAGTATTATGCCTTTATTTTACTTTAATAATGATGTTGTCCATTAAGAAAAATTCACGATTTCCTTCAAACTTTTGCATACATATTTATGATGCTTTCCATACATTACATAGATGCCAATAATGATTCTTTTGCACTCTATGCTAAGGCTCTGTCCATTCTCTTTATTGTTGTTGCTCACTTGCTTGTAACTATGCACTTTCAATTCCTTTTCAATCCTTTCATTCCTACGAAAGCACATGATTGCTGCCCCACCATAGCCCCACCCTTTATAGTTTTTTTGGGTGGGGGTTATGTTTAGATAGTGATTATCCTTGAAGAGAGATCATTTCGATGGATGTTCAGATTGATTCAATAGATTAGAGATCGATTCTCCATTTGAACTCAATAAGTAGAGATCAATTTGAGCATATCGATATCAAAGCACAAATTGATTCAATGAATTATAGATCAATTCTCCTAGGCACCTTCTATTCCCACCCAACCTCGGGCACCTTCTATTCCCTTTCCTATAGTTTCCCACCCACCCGTTATCCTATACATGTAATCATTTGCAATGAGAGCTTGATTATTGCTTCCTTTTAGCACTGAACACTGCACTCCTTGTTGTCCCCTAAATGTGAGCATTATTTGTCATCATTCCTTGACTCTTGATGGTTGTACCTTTAATGTATACACTCCAAACAACATGAACAACATGAAATACTGATGTAGGGCAGCAATATGATATAATAGAAGCACTATGAAAACAAACAATGTGAAGATAACATGTTTGTGTGAAAAAAAAATTCCATTAATGAGAAATAGTGCATTTTATTCTATTCTACATGTTTCTTAAGCATTCAAATGGGTTCCTTGTTCATTTATTATTTTCACTTCATTGCACTTTCAAACTAATTGTCATGAATGAGCAATGAATTTGTTACTCTTGCAATCACTTTATGATTAATCCTTCAATGAAGAAATGTTTCTATTTGATCATTCTGAATGTGCATTCCTATCTCATTCCCCTTTTGGAACTTAGGAGTAGCATGTTGGGCTCAACCCTTGTGGGAGCCCATTTTTTCACCACATGGTATTATGTCTTCAGAAATGAGTCAACAACATGATTTCATCTATACCTGCACAATGAACAAACATGTTAGATGAAAAATAGTGAAGCTCAATGCTCCTATGATTTTTTATTTTTCATACATCTGACATTTTTTTACCTAATTCATCATAGGCATGTGCTATATTTCTATTGATAGGGAACATAGGAAGATTCATATCTGGAGCTCTAACCAACTCTTTATCATGGTGCAGGTTCACTTGAAGATCAACATCGAGGAGGAGCAAATGACAATGAAGATCAACCCAAGATTCTGCTAGACAATGATGGATATATCTTTTCTTATATGCTTCTTTTCATTTCTTTCATCTTCAAATTTATAGCATATTTTTTATGTTCCCTTAGCTCAGCTACTCCCATCGCTTGTGTGGGACATTTAATTACTCCTTTCTTTCCAATGAATATAAATGCAACACTTGTGCAATTCTATGTATATTTCATTTGCAAAATGAATGAAACATTGTATAATGAATAAAAGCATTACAAAATGGATGAAAAAAATGTCTTATAATTCATGTATTCTCCTTTATCTGCAAACCATTGAATGAAAAAATTGAATGCTTTATTTTTGCATCCTTCTATTGCAACACATTGCACAATAACATTGAACTCTCTTTTAAACTTTTAATATGCAATGGTTAAGCATGGCATAAATATGTTAGAATCTTTTCACCTTAAAAATAATGAAACTGTTTCAGCTCTACCAATTTGAGCTATAGGTGAAAATTGGTAACATTTCTATCAATTTCTGTTGAATGCTTGTCTACTGAGCATATAGACCAGTTGCCTTAAGCAATTCATTAGGCGGAGTCAAATTTTCCCCCTCTTGAACTTAGAAAACCACTAAACTGAACTACAAATACCCCAAACAACAACAAAAAATAAACAAAACCAAATTGAAAGCAAACTAAAGGCCCTAGTGGCCAACAAACATGTGCATCAACACTCAGGGAAAAAAAACAATGAAAATTAATTTTCCTTAAGCACTTATTAGTAGAAAACACTATTCTACTATAGTACAAATGCATAACTTATCTTTAGAGGCAATGTATGAGGTGGATGCCATTAATTGGGATAGGCATCACCTCTCCACTTAGTTTTGAAAACTAGAACAAGTTGTGTTCCTTGCACTCTATGATTACATAGGCTCCATCATGTTAGCTCTCAAAAACATAGGTTTGAACCATGAGAGGTTGCCAAGCTCTCACAACATTTTAGGGTAACAGACAAGGCCAAATGATTTGAACCTTCTTCTCTTTAGGTACTGCTAGACCTAGGCGGGTATACCTATTTGAATAAAGAAGACTTGACCTTTGTTCATTTCCTAAAGCAATTTTCCCACACTGGAAAATAAGAGTGGATAAATGAGTTTTATTTTGGTATAAATTGTATAAGCAATATCAAGGAAAAAATTTAATGTGTTCATATGATAAAATTGAATGAAATTAAACAATGAAATAGTAAAGACTAGTGCCTTATTGGGTGTACAAAGTCAAATGAAAATCTGAAATGAGTAACTTCTTTCTGGCAGAAACTCAAATTGTTTGGCATATATGTTTAAGTTTATAACTAGTATAAACATGCAAGAATGCGATTACCAAGTTCTTCTTAATGATCCAAATGAGATTCCCTAATTACTATGATTGACTAAAAGGACTTAATCTTTCCTTGAAAGAACCAATTAATCCAATCATACAGATACAACAAGTGTGCACTTATAAACTGAAAAATATCCTTGATATATTAGTTTAAACAATTAGAAAACATCAACCTTGGAGACAACTTCAACAATACTTTTAATTAACACAACAAACAACTAAAACCAAAAAAATGCCACCAAATCAAATGAATTCAATTGAAATCTCCATTATTTCATACATGCATCATAGTCTAAAAATTGTAAACATTCTGTATCCTACTGTATTTTTACTCAATCTCTGTCCTCCTCTCATTCGCTGTCAAAAATGGGTATTTATATATTAGTCATATGAAAAGTCACGTCCATTCATATTCAAATCCTGGGTGATCCATCTATTTGGGCTTTTACAAACCTTCAACAGACACCCACAAATACATCATGTAGTTCTGTCGATGCCTTGAGTCTCTTCAATTACCATAGATCACATATTGCTAGGTAGTCCTGCAATTACACTGATGTTACAAGTCTTCTCGACAGTTAATAGATCATATGTCACTATGGTGTCATGTAGTCACACCGACGTCATGATTCTTCCCAACAGTTATTCCTTCAGTCATGAGTGTATCATGGAGACTCTCGCCAATGAAAACTATTGCTCTGACTTAGGGGGTCGGCAAAACATTCCAAAACTTACTTTGTGTCTCGCTGAGACATCTCCTTCGGTTCATTTTCTGATCACCAAGGCTTAACAATTTTCCTGCCAATGGAAGTACATTTGGTATGACCTTTTGTATCTCTCCCCACTAAAGCCAGTCTTGTCAATAACCATTCTCTCCAAATGTGTCGCCAAGTCTTTACCAATACAACACTTGTTGTTGTGACATAGGGGGCCGGTAAGACTCCTTGACTTCATCCCGATGACAACGACAAAAACCACCTTTGCTTTATTGGTAAGACCAAGTGAATGCTCTGGGACATTACTTCAATGGCTCATGTCCCACCGACAGTCAATTTATGCCTCGATTGGTAAGACACAAATGAGCTCGATATGACTTATTCTGATGACCACTGTCTTGCTGATAGGATCCTCTGGTTGCTAAGACTGCGAACTGCATCATGTTGATATGAATCCTCAGATGAAATCATATCGGTATAACATTCCCGATCTCTTGCCGATAAACTACAAAAGACACACATTATTATAAAATGCTTCATGGATCAGTGAGACCTGCATCATGTTACGCTGATATGGTTTACACGTTCAAATTCTTAGAACCAGGTGAATTCTATGGGACCAAATGATGAAAACAAACTAAAACATGGGAAAACATGATATGCAAAGCAGATGGTATGGGAATTTTTTGGGAACTAACAGGTATGTGCAGCCATGAAATTTTCAAAATTTTATAGTTCTAACAGTGGCTCCATCTAGGGATGAATGATTGTGAGATCATTGCAAGGATCCAGATTTCTGGGTGAGCAGACCAAACTTTCAAGGTGATAGACTACTGAGCAAGATGGAATGAATGGAAATGGAGATGAACATGACCCTATACTACTGTACATGGAAAGATTTATTTAAAAAGGAGTGTTAGGATTGTCCATGTACTTGAAATTCCTGTTCCTTTTATTTCCTAAACTACTGTGCATGGAATATAAATTTTTGAGAGGATTGTCAATAGTTGTCCATGCACTAGCAACCCTTAATCCTTTGTATTCCTTTGGCAACAAAATTAGACTTCATTTCGGTAAATAATCACTCGAGGCCACCCAAAAGAAAGGCCCATACTTTCCTTTGTCATAAATTTTATTTTGATTTGAACTCAGTGAACTTCTCTTGAAAGTATTCATGTCATCCTCTTTGCTACTCTTGATGTTATAAAGATACTTGCAACTCTTTCCCCCATTCTGATCTGGGTCCTACATCATGAAATGATATCCCTGCTGATTTGAAAACTAAAAACATTCTTTATTCATCATATAACTAAGATTAATCTACACAGGAAATTTGCAATCATAATGCAACCAAGCAATACAACTTTCATGTACATGAGGAGGGAAAAAATCTTCGATGACCAATCTCGACAAAACTTAGGTCTCCTGAGCTGTGGAAGGTTTTCTTGGGGAATGTCATGTCTTCTTACTCTTTATCCAAATAATAGTGGAAGATGAGATTTACGATTCCCTGAGGTGCGATCCCTTTTCCTCCCCCTTCCCTATTTTGGGTGCCTGAGACGATAGATCAGAAACTGGTGTGTGCTCATATTCAAGACCCCAATTTGATCCTAGATTACTATTGAATCCAACCTCATCATCATATATGTCCTTGAAACACTCATTTGTTTCCTTATTAGTTCCATATGGGGTGCTTAGTTGCTTGATCTCCTGTTGATACCTCCAGAAGTCAACTTTTTTCCTTTCTGACCACTCCAATTTCTTCAATTGTGTCTTGAGAGATTTTTCCATCTGAATACTCTATCAGAATTCTGCCACCCTTGGGTAGAAGTTGAGCCATGGGGGTCGCATGAATGGTATGAAGATTATGTCAATAAAGACTTCTTCCTTCTCCTCGGTCGGGTTCTTCCTCACTTCCCAATATGACCGTTCTTCATGCTTGAAAGGGAAATGCACAATGGGATTATATTTCCATCTGTCACAAATGAGGACTAGATCGAGGTAGGCCAGTTTGCTGGTTAACACATCCTACTCCTCCCTCCTTATGAGTGTTACCTAGCTTTTGATGATGGTGAGAGGAAGTGCATAAAGCACTTTCTTGTGCCTTCCTAAACCATAAGCATTGTCGTTAATTTTTGCCCGATGGTATGCCTCCAAGGTGAGTGTCCTGTCTATAACAAATTTTGGAATCCTAAAGGGCTCTTCATTAAAACCATGACATATGATAAAAGTAAAATCTACCCCTATAAAATAATCAACCGAGGTCTGGTGGTTTTTCATCTAGTCCAAACCCTCTAGGGAAAACCTACCTGGAGAATGCTAAAACAAATCCACAAGTACTAGTTGTAGGAAATACTCGACAAACAAATAATAATCCCATGTGCTTGAAAGCAAATGGGTCCAAGTTGAGACCAACTTATGTAACCCTGATGCATCAAACATACTAAGCGACAAATGGCCACTGAATAATTCAAGAATTTAGGGTTTTGATGTATAATTAAATGCACAAGAAAATAAGAATACCTATATAGACATATAAAATTGACCTAACACATATCACACATCTTGAATGACATTTTCTCATCATCGACATTGTTGACGACGGTTTTACTCATAGTCAACAGTTCGAATAAAATCTCCACAAACAAGACTGTGAAGAGCCTATCCTTCTTGAAAGATATGGAACAAAGACAACCTAAGGGAAAATTATGCATTTACAAGGAAAAGTTTGACTTTTGTTCAATCCCAAGTCTCTGATAACCAGGTCATGGTTGTAGTAGGGTCACTCTTGGGTAATGATGTGACATTTGTTGTTAATCTCAAAGGGACTATGGTTATAAATGCACAAACATATATCGATTATTTCTTTGAATATTTTAAATTAGGATTCTTAATTGAGAAAGTTCATATAACATCATGAAATTGAAGGATTCAACATAATATTCCATGAACATCACAAATTCTTACTATCACTTAAGTAGATTTAGCATGAAGCATTCAACAATTTCCTAGAAAATAAAATATTTTCAATAAACAAACTATTTCCATTCATCTATTTTTTTGGAACATTTTCAAAAATATTAAATATCTATTTTAAAATAAAGCATAAAAATACTGAAAAAATAAAATTTCTCCCGGTTATTCTCCGTAGATGCCCCAAAGAATCAATCAAAATAGAGCAAACTGTTTTATACTTCACCAAATTGATTTACAGCTACATATAAAATGATGCAAACGTTTAAAGAGAGGGTTTTGTTTACAGAAACTGAGTAGGTTTTGTATGCACCCTTAAATGATGCAACATATAGTCTTGTTCGGCTAAACTTACAAAACCAACTACAAAAGATACTGAGATAGGTATCTATTATAAAGCTTTGATATTAATTAATGTCTACGTGCATACAATTTTTTACACCGGAATGGTTTAGAAAATAGGAAAAAAGAACAAAACTTAAAAGAAGTTTTTGCTCCTCTAACATCAAAAAATTTTGAACTTAAAATAAAAATGAGCATCCTCTAGCCTTTTATAGAACACAAGGCTCAGATGAGATTAGAAAAATACATGAGAGGAAATCTAAGGGACCAATCTCATCAAGGCACGTGGAAAATTGTGACCAATAGGAGAATTGCAATTGAAGTCAATGGAAGTCAATGAAAGTCAATTCCAATTACTCGTTGAAGCTCTTCGAGTTCTTTTTCATCTTTGCTAGGATTCCTTCTTAAATCGAACAAATTTTTCCAAATAAAGATATATACGATCCTTCCATTATATCAGAGTGATCGAGTGGAATTCAAACTCCTACATCTTAGATTCCTCAATTTGAACATTCCAAGAATGCATCCATCCCAGAACAAATACACACGGTGACTGCATGCTTGAACTCTAGCATCTCGATGTTCTGGTAACTGGCATATCTTTGTAGCGAACTTTGTTCCAGCATGAACCTTTGAGGTGTACCATTGAACTTTACACTAAAGAAAAATCTGTTTGCCAATATAATTTTCCTGACCATCAATACCCGAGCTTTGCATCATAATCGTTATCTCCTGCAATCACAAATTCCAATTATTAAATCCCTTTTTAAACAACATTGTAATATTTCATGTAAATAAAACCATTATTCAAATCTTAGTACAAAATCTAGCAAATAATATGCTTTCAACAAACATATATAAAAAATCCTAAACATACACTAGATCACCGGGATCATTAAATAGATTTAAGATTTAAACATTTTATTTCACTTTGAAACTCGGTATCCGGTACCCGATATTCAATTTTACCCACTTACTTTCCCAAACCTCAGTTATATCAAAACTCCATCATACTAGACTCCATCATACCAGACTCCATCTTACCAGACCGAAGCCTTTTTCTTGATTTTACATTACCTTTTTTCCTTTCTATATTTTCGGTACCGGATACCCGGTACACGAAACACTTACCATACAAAGCAGTTTCCTTGTACTGAAGATTTCTCTTTCTTCTCCACTTTCGATGATCTTCTAATGTGTTAGCTCTTGCCATAGGAGTTAAATTTTTGCACTTGGGTCCCCAAGTCTTTTCAGTCTTGGGGTGTGTTGTGAGACCACACAACAACTTGCAACCAATAAAACCAAATTTAAAATTAAACTTGAAAGTAAATCACATGTTGTAAATTAAAACTTTCACATATTTTAAAATAATAACTTTCTACCTTTACTTAAGTTCTGGCATAAAAAATAAAACTCCACCAGAAACATCCGTGTGTGCTCTTGATTAATTCCAGTTTTTAGAACTTAGCAAAAAGAATCAGTTCATTAACATTGAACTACATAATATAGTAATCCTCCAAATCCAACTAGGGATAGAGCCTTGCTTCCAGTCAAGCATCCATATCCCTGACAAGGTTATCTCCATAATTCCCCCCAAACATAGCTCTACTGTCGGTTAGACATCTATAGCCCTAGTAGAGTTATTTGGATAGCCTAAAGAGTTGATATCACTTTTTTTTTTTTGATATAGCAATGATACTCATTTTCAACTTTTGATATTGCAATAATAGCTTATTTATCAATTTGTAAGCATTGAAGCACCGCTATTAGGTTGGGAATTACAGTGGTAGCGAAGGTTACTTTTTCATTTTTCATTCAATACAAATCCCTTCTCATTACTTCCCAAAAAGTCCTTAATGATTCCTTGAAAGTTTGTGTTTCCAGCTAAATTTTACTAGTTATGCCAAATCCTAACTAACTGTAGCCTGCTATATGTTAAAAAATATGCATAAATTAAAATTTAGCAATAGACAACTTAATCACCAAGCTTAAATCTAAATTTAGAAACATTAGTTGCCATCCCTTCTGATTAAATTTTATGGAAACTTCCAAAACTTCTGCTAACTATCGCAATTTGATAGTGCTGCACTTCATTAATGGATAAAAAATGTCATGATTACCTTGAAACATGATCACATTATTTAGAATTAAATTTGCACGCCTTGCTCAGCACGTATTTTCTCTTAAACTTATTTGGGTGATGACGTGTAACATCTTTCCGACTTCATTCTTTTGCATAACCCGCACACATAACACCTCCATAATTATTAGGACTCTTTTAAAACAATTGGAAATGACCACTATTAGTTTCAAAATCTCCAACTTGCTTGATTTGCAATCTCCGTACTAATCACAATCAAAGCAATTTCACCAGAAATGTGTAAAGAATTTATTTGATTTAACCTTTAATTTTGAAGAGTACCATTCAACTACCACCTCACATACGATTTCCAAAAAAAAAAATTACTCAAGGCAACTATGTACCGCTACTCTACTCATGACTTTCTATAAATTTGTGCTTTTCTTCTCGAATTCTCCACACTTCTCTTTTCTTTTCTTAATAGATTCTCTGTAATTCTACTTTGTTCGGTGTTTTTTTTTATTTGCTTCTCAACCATGGATACTCCTATTTGTTTAGGTTGTTCTCACAAACATAAATTTTTCTTAGGAAGTATCACACCATAAAGGCTTGAAAAGGTCTTTATTGTTAGGACTTCCACTTTCATTGTGCCAAATTTATGCTTGGTCCTTGGGGAAAGATATGTTGTGTCAAGCTGCTACTTTTGTTTTTACTTTGATATAGCTTCTCACTTTGTAGCATTACTTCTGGACATTGGGCTACCTATTGAAGGTGTTTGCATTGTTGCCAACCTGATAGTGAAGCCTAAATTCTTGGAGAACCTGGATACCATTTTAGCTATTGTACACATGACCATTGGGATTCCCTCCATGGATGATATTCCTCAGTTCCTGGAACACGGGGAAGTGGTTCCACTTTGGCCCTTTCTTACTGATCTCTATATCCAAGATTTTGAAATTCATTAGGAACTCGCCTACATAGGGTACTTTTCCTTAATTGAAGAGGTGTCCCAGATTGACCGAAAGGCTGCCATCATCCACAACTTTTCTCACCTTTTTTATTTTTTCTTTTTTGATGAATATTTTGATATCTGATGTATATACATGATATGCACATATATATTCTCTTTTGGGTATCTTTCTTGAAAGTGTGTTTTACTGTGTATAGCTTTATTATTTAATTTTCAGTTTAGTTTTGCAAAATGTTGAAAATTCACTCTCATGTTTAAGGTAAATTTAAGCAAAATTTTCCAATGCAGAAGTCGAGCAAAAAGAGGAACAAAATAAAATGAAGCAAGAAAACTATTGGTGTAATTAAATGTGTTGTACCTTGTCCTAGGTCATGATTACACCTTAGTTAAGTTTACTTAGGGACCACATAGGAGGTAGTTGGATAATTTCCACTTTTGGTGGACTTATCATGTTATTACTTTATCACATCCACCTTTTGTGGACACATCATGTGATTACATCTCCACCTTTTGTGGGTGATCCACCATTTGTGGTGATTATCACATTATCACTTTTCCACCTTAGGTGGAGTGATAGCTTTTCATAGTTGTCTCATGTCGTCATAATCTTATGCCCTTCTATGTTCTCACCTTGGCTATATAACCAAGGGGTCTCTCTCTTTGTATCAACAACAATCATATCATTGACATTGAATACAGTTTATTCTTGTCATATTCTATTCTCTCTCTTTTGTGCTTTCCATTTGGTGTCAAGATCTTGGCAGCCATAGCCAATTCTAACATGGTATCAGAGCAGATTGGGTGCCATTGGAGAGTCTTCTTTTTAAAATGCATATCCAATATGGGGGTATTCCATTTTTTTCTCTTTATTGCAGGTTCAAATCGGAGCTTGCTGGTGCAAATCTAAGCTCACCATTGCGTCTGGAAGGTTCAAGAAAGTCGATTTTTCCTTTTGTTTTGTCCAAATCGGCCATACGAGGCCAAATCTAGGAGGGTTTGAAGCTGAAGAGTGGTTACCAGATCCAGAAGGTAGCTGCAATTTTGGAGCATTTTGGGTCAAATCCGACCCTCCCATCGCGCCCAAAAGGGCCAAAAACCCTAAAATCGACTGTCAAATCATTCGATTTGGAGCAGTTGTCCGGTGATGCAAAAAAAAAATTTCCAAAGAGTCATACGACCCCCAAGTCATCATAATTGCATATGTGTGTAGACGCAGACAATACTCTGTGTACTGCAGTGTACCCGCGAACCCTACAGTCACTGCCATGTGCCCCAGCCACATTCGTTGGGCAGTCCCCACACACACCCGCGGTCGGTGTTATAAATCTCAGCAAAAAGTTTAAAAGCTGGTGAAAGTCTATACACTAGTGGGGTATTCATTGGTGGCCAACAGTCTTAAATAATACGACATGGACCAAAAGAATATTCTTTGTAGATTCTATCACCAACGACCAGCGAATATTCTGAAACGTCAAAAATATTCCGTTGAACATAAAGAATATTCCGACAGGAGGAGTGATGGTGACGGTGATGGCTAAACAACCGTCAAATTTAATTGATGGATTGATGATGTCATCCCTGCATCAGCTTTTTCAAAAAAAAATTGCCCCCCTCACCATTTGCATTTTTATTTTCATAGGCGAACTTTGAAGCTTCATAACTCGGTCATTTTCACTCCTTTTTTCAAGCTTTTTTTTTTTTTATTTGGTCTAATTTTTCACACTTTACATAGTGGTGCAGTCAATTTCATGTTTTGGTGACTGGATTTTCCAGAATTTGCAGATTCTCATAGGTGTTGCTGCTTTGTCCTCATTTTGGGAACTTTGGGAGCTCATATTTTTCTCCTACGGTAACATTTTTGGGTGTAGTTTTTTTTGAAAGTGCATGATTTTTCATGTAATTTTCAGTGGTATGATCAGATTGATCTCATTTTGTACCAAAAATTGTACTTGATTTTGTGGCCTATTTTGGCATTTACATGTACCAAGATCAGAAGTCCACTTCTCTGTTTCTGGAAAGTGGCAACTGTAAACGCACTACATATAAAGTGCCAAATAAGATATTAGTTGGGCGGTTTCTTGATTGAGTGATTTGGGGGGTAATCTTGCAGTGATTTTTTGCATTCTTTTCTTTGATTTGTGTTCTTGCAATGGGGAAATCTCAAATTGAAACCCTAAATCCACATAATTATGCTACATGGAGAAAATTAGTATGGAACTATCTCATGATGAAAGATCTAATAGGTCATCTAAAGGACACCATTCAAAAACCTACTGATGTTAAAGAATTGGCAAGGTGGGAGATTGATCATGAGAAAACACTTGGATGCATATGTTCATTAGTCTCATTTGATTTGCAATTTCATACTGAATCATGTAATACACTTAAAGAAGCATGGGAGACTTTTGAAAAAATTGTATGGTAAAACAGATAAGATTAGAGGTTATCAGATTGATAATGATTTGATGAATCTTGATCCTAAAAGTTTTGACCACATCCAAGACTACATCTCCAAAATCAAGCAACTAAGAACACAATTGAAAGAATGCAGTATTGAAAAAGAGGATTTACAATTGATTTTGAATGTGTTATCCAAGTTTGGTCCTGAGTATTCAATATTTGTTTTTGGCTTTCATACCCATTTACTTTCTATGGGAGCATCATATGTTGATCCTAATTTTGATGAATCTGCAAATCTCCTAATTCAAGAGGAAGCTAAGTTAATGAACATGGGTCTAATCAAGTCTTCCAAGCCACAAGCATTGGTGGTAAGTGAGTCTAAGGGACAAAAATAATTAGGGAATCTTGATAAGAAGCAAAAGAAGAAAAAGAACAAGCCGCATAAAGAATCAAAATCCTCATCCTCAAAAGGAGAATCATCAAAGAAGGAGAGACCTTTTTGTGCATATTGCAAGAAGGATGGAGATGAAGAACACTATTGTTATAAGAAGGATATTGATGAGTTGAAAAATCTTCTCAAAAAGAATCACATTGATTTTCCTTCTAGAATGTCTGAATCTTCTTCTCCTTCTACTTTAAAACAGTTTAAAAAGGACAAAGGTCAAGCATCTACATCAGGAAGAAAAGTACAAGATCTTTGTGCTCTTTCAGGTCTTGGATTACGGAGATGACTTCTAGATTCAGGAGCATCTCATCATATGGCATCTTCACAAAATATGTTCTCTTCAATTCATCCTTGTACTATGTCTCCTATCTTGATGGGAAACAATACATACATGAGTGTAATAGGGAAGGGATCTATTAGCATTGGGGACAACACTTTTCAGGATGTCTTGTGTGTTCCTCATATGACAAACAATCTTCTTTCCATTTATCAGATTACACATGGTGGAGATGGGAGAACTGTGGAGTTCACTCCTAATTCTATCCATGGAGACTAGAGAGATCATTGCTATTGGGGTGGTTGATCATTCATCTCGGTTGTATACATTTGTATAGTTATTTTCTGATGATGGCATTATTCTTTTGACTGTTGATCATATGAACCATGATTTAGAGGAGACATTTGGCTTCTTGAACTTGGGAATTCTCACATCAGATCCAGTACTTGAGCGATGCATTTCATCTCCTCCATCTACCGTTGTACTTGATGATGCTTGTGTTGCTATAGTTTTGGCTCCTAGTGATTTAGTGCAGCAGGATCCTCATTGTCTTCCAGATATGGCTACTTTGGATGACTTCTTGACAGGTATTTCATACTTGGTTGTGGAGTTTCATCTTGCAGATTTGGAGGACACCATCAATAGCATTCATCTTCTCTTTGATGAAGATGCACCTTCTTTAGTTGTTGTGAGGGAATACCTTGACCCTCTTGTTCATTCTCTACATGATCATTCTTCACAAATTGGAGTCACTGTGGATACTTTTGGACAACATTTGGAGGAGGCTTCTTTGTCTTCAGAGGGGATATCTTTGTCTTTGGATCATGTTCTACATTCATCTCTACTAGATGTTGGATTGGCATCTTCAATAGTGTGGCCTAGAACGCCTGTTTGGAGTGTGTCAGCTTTTGGCATCGATATGGAGACACTTGAGCATGCTTCAGAGACATCATACACCATCCATTTTTCTGATATCCTGCATACATCCATGGTTTTGTTTCTTCCTAAGGGGAGGAATGTTGTTCGGCGAGATTGGATCATCTTCAACATTCAATGTCGAGCTTCTACCATCATTGCAGGATACTCAACATTGAGGGGGGGCAACCTTGTATCTCTTCTACTTCTCTCTTATGGGGGGGTCTTTTTCCTCACATGGGGTTTTTACCTTCTCATTATTCATTGAGAGTATTTCTATTTTGTATTTCATCTCTTTTGGGGAGGAGTTTTGTCCCACTGGGTTTTCTCCTTTTCTCTGTTTGTGAGAGATTGCATTTCATTTGCATTGCATATGTACATGGGTACCTAACATGGCCTAGTAGTCGGGACCCATCTTTGTATCTTTGTGTCATTTGCATAATAATTTTCCACTCCCTAAGTTGCACTTAAGGGGGGGTGTTGGTATAATTTAATGTGTTGTACCTTGTCCTAGGTCATGATTACACCTTAGTTAAGTTTACTTAGGGACCATATAGGAGGTAGTTGGAGAATTTCCACTTTTGGTGGACTTATCATGTTATTACTTTATCACATACACCTTTCGTGGACACATCATGTGATTACATCTCCACCTTTTGTGGGTGATCTACCATTTGTGGTGATTATCACATTATCACTTTTCCACCTTAGGTGGAGTGATAGCTTTTCATAGTTGTCTCATGTCATAAGATTACGACACTTTTCATAATCTTATGCCCTTCTATGTTATCACCTTGGCTATATAACCAAGGGGTCTCTCTCCTTGTATCAACAACAATCATATCATTGACATTGAATACAGTTTATTCTTGTCATATTCTATTCTCTCTCTTTTGTGCTTTCCATTTGGTTTCAAGATCTTGGCAACCATAGCCAATTCTAACAAAAACAAAGAAGTAAAAGCAAAAAAAAAGGAAAACAAACCCCCTAAAAAAAACTAAACTAAAACCCTAACTACCCTAACTCTAGTATCACAAAAGATTAACTCTAACAAAGAAATTTATTTCCATTTCTACAACTATTTCTTCTACAGTTTTAGTATGAATTACAATAGATGTTTCTTTAAATTATCTTATCAACATTTTCAATATTCTACTGTAATAATGGAATATCTTAAATTTTGTGCACTTAAACATCATAAATTTGAAGGTGTACTTACCCAAAATTTTGCTTCAATGTATGAAAAATATCTATGAATCTCAACATTCTTGCCTATTCCCCTGTAAGACGTTAGGATTTTCTTTAAAATAATCACAGTTTTCTAACTGTTTTGGTTCATTGGTCATTTTTTTAATATTTCCAACTCCACTAGGGCAACACATTTTTCTTGTTAACAACTTCTTTCATTTAGCAGTTAAAAATTCTTCTGTTAACAGAATTGCTCCACTTATGGCCAAACTTACCCTAGTTAAGAAAATTTCACATTCAAGTTCACCGTGTTCAATTGTATCATGAATTATACACTTAGTGGCTCTACCAAAAGTAAACAAACTCAAAGGATGCAATTTCTGATTAAAATTTTTACAAAGTTTTCCAATTTCCATAATGAAAACCAACTTGCATACAATTCTTCACTTACAAACTTCTCATCAAATTTAGGAATAACATTTCAAAGCATGATTCAAATTCCAAAAGATAAATCTTAAGATATCAAAGAAACAAAAGTGAAAGATGCATGTGCATTTGTGATTCATGACCCTCCTTCTAGCGCCAGTTCCTGTTGATGATGATTTTACTCGTAGTAAACAATTCGAATAAAATCTCCACAGATAAGACCGCGAAGAGCCTATCCTTCTTGAAAGATATGGAACAAAGAAAACCTAAGGGGAAATTCTACATTTACAGGGCAAAGATTGATTTATGTTCAATCCCAAGTCTTCGATAACCAGGTCATGGTTGCAGTAGGGTCGCTCTCGGGTAATGATGTGACATTTGATGTTAATCTCAAAGGGACTAAGGTTATAAATGCACACACATATATCTATTATTTCTTTGAACATTTTAATTTAAGATTCTTAATTGAGAAAGTTCAGATAACATCATGAAATTGAAGGATTCAACATAATATTCCATGAACATCACAAATTCTTACTATCACTTAAGTAGATTTAGCATTAAGCATTAAGCAATTTCCTAGAAAATAAAAAAAAATTCAATAAATAAACTGTTTCCATTCATCTATATTTTTTGGAACATTTTCAAAAATATTAAACATCTATTCTAAAATAAAGCATAAAAAATACTGAAAAAATAAAATTTCTCCCTGTTATTCTCCATGGATGCCCCAAAGAATTAATCAAAATAGAGAAAACCACTTTATACTTCACTAGATTGCTTCACAGCTACATATAAAATGATGCAAGCTTTTAAAGAGAGGGCTTCATTTATGGACACCGAGTAGGTTCTGTATGCATCGTTAAACGACGCAACATACAGTCTTGTCCGACCAAACTTATAAAACCAGCTACAAAAGATATTGAGATAGTTAGCTATCATAAAGCTCTAATATTAATTAATGTCTATGTGCATACAAAGTTTTATGTTGGAATGGTTAAAAAAATAGGAAAAAAGAGCAATTTAACCTAAAAGAAGTTCCTGCTCCTCTGACATCCACAAATTCTAAACTGAAAATAAAAAATGAGCATCCTCTAGCCTTTTATAGAACACAAGGCTCAGATGGGATTAGACAATTACATGAGAGGAAATCTAAGGGACCAATCTCATCAAGGCATATGGAAAATTGTGACCAATAGGAGAATTACAATTGAAGTCAATGGAAGTCAACTCCAATTACTCGTTGAAGCTCTTCGGGTTCTACTTTTTCATCTTTGCCTGGATTCCTTCTGAAATTGAACAAATTTGTCCAAAAAAAGATATATAGGAGCCTTCCATTATATCAGAGTGATCAGGTGGAAGTCAAACTCCTACATCTTAGGTTCCTTGATTTGAACATTCTAGGAATGCATCACTCCTGAAACAGATACACATGGTGACTGCATGCTTGAACTCTAGCATCCCAGTGTTCTGGTAACTAGCACATCTTTACAACGAACTTTTTTCTAACATGAGCCTTTGAGGTGTATCATTGAAATTGGCACTAAAGAAAAATTTGTTCCCCAATATAGTTTTCTTGACCGTCCATACCCGAGCTTTGCATTATAATCGTTATCTCTTGCAATCAAAATTCCAAATATAAAATACCTTTTTAAACAACATTATAATATCTCATGTAAATAAAACCATTATTCAAATCTTAGTACAAAATCTAGCAAATAATACACTTTCAACAAACATATATCAAAAATCCTGAACATATACCGGATCACCAAGATCATTAAATAGATTTAAGATTTAAACATTTTATTTCACTTTAAAACCCGGTACCCGGTATTTAGCTTTACCCACTTACTTTCCTGAGCCTCGATTATACTAGAACTCCATCATAGTGAACTCCATCTTATCAGACCAGAGCCTTTCTCTTGATTTTACATTACCTTTTTTCCTTTCTATATTTTTGGTACCCAATACCCGGTACACAAAATACTTACCATACAGAGCACTTTCCTTTTACCGAAGATTCCTCTTTCTTCTCCACTTCTGATGATCTTCCAATTTGTTAGCTCTTTCCATAGGAGTTATAGTTTTGCACTGGGGTCCCCAAGTCTTTTTCAGTCTTGGGGCATGTTGTGAGACCACACAACATACATCATTATCAGTTAATATCACTGTATTCCACATCAATTGAATCAAAAACCCTAATTTCTTCTATTAATTGAATAATATTACATTATTTAATTAATTCACTTTTTCATCATTTTTTACTTTAAATAAATTTCATTTATTTAATAAAGTCCTAATCTAACTTTATTCTTCCTGATTAATTAAATGACATCAATTATTCAATTATGTCACTAATTCACTTTATTCCCCTAAGTCAATTAAATTATTAAAACATAATAGTTTAATTAAATCACTTCCCCCAATTTTGAATAATTGAATTTAATTATTCAAAACATCATCAAAAAGGTCAAATCAAATAAATACAACTTTGTTTGCAAATGTCAAACATGATTTGCATGTCCAGCTCAAAAATATTAATTAATTAAATGATATAATTAATTATCCTCGTGCACTTTCATGATTGAGAAAATTACGATCCCCGATTGCTTACTCTGATTGGTTGATTGATCCATCTATTTCCTAAAAGATCGATCTAATCTTCAATCCCACAAATTATTCAATCTATTTCCTCAATCCCACTGAACACTCAAAATGATTTCTTCAATCACACTAGTTACGTAATCAAAATCCACTGATTATTCCCATCTAAATCCTCTCAATGATTTTGAACCATTGATCAAGATATTCTACTATGCAATCTGGAGCGTTCATTTCGAAACACAAAATCTATATAACAATCATCTTCTTCCTAAAAAATGATCAAAGAATCAAAATATTTTACACAATGAAGTAATGTCAAAGTCTTAATTGATATATTGACAAAGCTTTACACATATCTTCAATCAACACACGCATGTTCTTCAAGCTTTTGCACAGACAATGGAAGCTTCACATTGATACGAAAAACCCAATATCTTCACAAATATGCTCCGACATGAGATGGTAAAGCTACATTGTTTTGAGTTCATTGTTACTTTATTCTTTTAATTGCATTCTTGAATTCATTGATTTTGTAGTTTCATTTCGTGAGTAATGGGAATGAATTATCTTTTTGTTTGTTTAGATTAGTTTCTATTCATTCGATTTGATCTTATTGCATCTTCTTGATTTCCCCCTTACACATTTTGGCACACCCGGTGGGGCCACGGTCCTTAGAACTAACCATTTTATGAGCAAATTTTGAAGTTACAAGTTCCAAAAATGCACTAGAAAAAACTTCATGTAGAAGCTACAAGAACTTCACGCACTTTATTTCATGTTTCTACCACACGTGACTCTTTTTTGACCTCTTTTGACATTTTTTGTGCTTTTGCAAAAATAACAGAGGCACAATTGAGTTTTTCAACCACTTCTTTTTAAAACACAAAGGCTGCACTTGACTTTTTTGCTTGCACTTGCTTCTGACAGAGCCACTTTTGCTTGAAATTTTCACTCTTGCTCTGTCAGTTTTCATTTAAAAATTTGCAAGTCAATTTTTGATTTCTAACATTAACGTTTGATTGGTTTGTATTTTTTAATGGTGATAACGTCATTTGTGCAACTCTTGCAGGTTATGGAACATGTTACATAAAGCAAACAAACTAACATGTTTATTGCAGAGAAGGTGAATGGTCAAAGCTTTTACTTTTTCAAAGCTTTCAAAGTTAGAAAAACTTTGATTTGGTGCAATAAAAAGAACCCCACAAACAAACATATCAATTTGGTGCTCTAAAGCAAACTTTTTCAAAACTTTCATAGTTAGAAAGATTTGATTTGGTGCAATAAAAAGAACCCCACAAATGAACATTTCAATTTTGTGCTCTAAAATGAACTTTTTCAAAGCTTTCATAGTTAGAAAACTTTGATTTGGTGCAATAAAAAGAACCCCACAAACAAGCATTTCAATTGGTGCTCTAAAAGAAAACTTTTCAAAGCTTTCTAGCTTAGCAAAAAAAAATCAATTGGTGCTCTAATAATAATTTTGTTCAAAGCTTCCATAGTTTAGGAGCACACTTCAATTTTGGTGCTTCTTAAAATGAATGACCAAACTCTTTCATTTTGTTGACCATTAAGACAAGGCTTTAGAAAACAATTTGGTTGGTGCTTAAAAATGAAAAAACCAAACTCTTGTCTTGCACATTGCTCTCTTTGTCTAAAATCCAGAATATTTTGCTTTAGTGCACATAAAAAGTACAAAATTTCTATCTTGTACACACTTTCATTTCATTTTATTTTACTTTTTATTTTTTTATTTTTCTTTTTTTAGGCTTAAAAAGAACATTGCAATGGATTGTATATTGTGTATTCTATGTTTGGAAAACTAGGTGTCTATCCTCTCCCCTCATGCCTTTTGGTGATCTTGGGTGACGAAAAGCATCTTGAGTTTCACACATGTGTTTACATTTCAAAGCATACCTTTAGAGGGCCTGCCCCCCAACTTGTGAGAGGGAACAACCCAAGTGGTAGTTTTGTTTTGGTTTGCTATATAAATAATTGTGGGTGTGAGGAAAGATCATCAACCACCTGGTGCAGATGTTCTATACTGACAAAAGTCTCCCCTAGTATCTGTGAGATATAAAAAAAAATGCAAGGGCTGGGAGACATCTTAATTGAGTGAATCGTTGCAAGTATAGACACTAGTTATCCCAAAACATGACTAAAACCCAATGTTGTAGAAGCTCCCCCTTTTAGCCAAAACATTATCTGAAGTGGTGCATCAAAAATTTTATTCTGAGAAGTTTTTTATCAAGTTTGACTTATGGTTGAGCTTAAAACACTCTTCATTTGTTGCATGTAAAATCATCCCTTTGGGGTATGAGGTAAGCCCATCTAGGAGGAAGTCTCTATCCCTAGGGTGTACTTTTTCTTCACAAAAATTTCCAAATCTATTCGATCACTTTGAAACATCAAACTTTCTACTTGAATTAAAATGAACACATCAAAACAAGCACTTAACATGGTTCTAAAACTATAAACCCTTTTGACTTAGTGCGAATCCTTTGAAAAGAGCCATATATTTGCATTCCTAAAGGATATCTTAAAATAATATCTTTGAAGGTTTTTGGATAGTTAGGCTCACATTTCAAGTCGCATTAAGGATGAAATAAACATTGGAAACTATGTCTTTAGTATTTCAACTTCCATGAACATTGAGCTTTTGTGGGAAAAAGCATGCCTAAAGTTGTAGACATTTAGGGTCACATAAGTTTTGATTGTTGTGTTGTGTTATTACTTTCCAAGTCTCAAATTAGATCCAACAAAACCTTCAAAAGTCTACAAATTATCCAAGCTACTACCAAAACACAAAAATTACAAAACAAAACTGAAACAGAGGCCGCTTATGCTTCTATTTTTGTCGCAATTGACCAAAAACTGGCCTCACTTACCAAAAAATTGGTGCATTTTCTCTCTACCTTGTAAATAGTCATTGGTAAAAATAGACTGCTTTTGAAAAATGTGAGCACACTTGACTAAAAAATGGCCACATTTAATCTTTTGATGCCATAATTGACAAAATTTACTAGTCGTAGTTGACTAAGAAACAATCGCTTTTTCCAGAAGACACTGCTTTCACTTGTGTAAATTCATTAGTTTGAAAAAACTACACACATAGGTCACACTTGAAAATTTTTACCCCATTCGCTTTTTTGATCTAGCCACACTTGACCATAAACTGGTTGTAGTTGATATTTTCAGCCACTTTTGCTTCAAACTTAATGCTTTTACTCTATGTTTTGGTGAAAATTAGAAAACCAATCTGAAATTGATTACAAATCCTTTGCAAATGAAATAATTAGACTCCCAAGATGCGTCATAATTGGTCCATCATCTATTTACAAAATTCAGCACCTCATCCTAGTTTTAGAAATCAATATCAAAACAAAACTTGGATCATTCCTTCACTCAAACATCTAAGATATCAAAATTTTCTTGAAACTCAAGGCTAGTTCAAGTAAATTTCCCACAACATATCCTCTAAACAAAGATGTGAAATATCAATTCAGGTCTTTCAAATTTTAATTTTCAAGAATACTGTCATTCCAAAATATTGCTCCAACCTTAGGGTCTTGAGAATCACAACAACCATATCAAAACAACAACATTTTCATCATTTCACCTTATAACCATTTAGCATCCAATTGCTCCAGTTCAACAACCAAACCTTACACTAGCTATCATACAACCAAGCTTTGAGCTAATTGAAGGAGAAAAATCAAACATAATCAATAGTTTAAGGAGCTTCATATTCGAGAAAAATGAAACACCAACCCAGTGGAGAAACACGACCAACATATTAGATAAAGAGGAGTAGAGAGAATATCTCATGGCAAGAAGTCTCGTACTACCACCTCCCACATGGCAATAGACACCATCCTTCAAAAACAAAAAATCTATAAAAAAAAACACAATTTCATTTCCTTAAAATAGAAAATCCAAAAACAAACGCACAATTAAACTCCACACATGTGCTTGTCTTCATGATCTATTGCAAGACCAAAGTCCTTAAATGAAGATAAACATTCTTCCTTTTTAAAAATAGGCATCATAGTTTAAGGTCTATCAAGAGGCACATCTTGAAGACACCGTAATTAGGACATCTTGCTAAGAAATTTTTATACTCGTCCTTTAAGGAACAAACCGAACTTTCATATCCAATATAAGCTTAGAAATTAAATCATTGAGTTCTTAGGGTTGTATCACATTAGAGCCCATATTACCACCTCCCACGTGGCAATAGACACCATCCTTCAAAAACAAAAAATCCAAAAAAACAAACATAATTTCATTTGCTTAAAACAAAAAATCCCAAAAACAAAGCATTCTTTTATTTCCATAGTTAGAGGTCACCAGTTTTCACAAAGTCTTGGCACTCATTTATGATAATTATGAGATCACACCATAGAAAAACATGGATTCCAACAAAATTAGTGCTAGCATGCCACCAAAAAACACCACAAACAACGAAAGTGATCCATGGGGTTATAGACCAAGTGACCTTGTGACTCCTCGAAAGGAACCCACCTTGAACGCAGCATTAAACGAATCACCTAGTTAGGAAGAGGTAATTTGTAGACAACAAGAAGCAATGGATAGATCGAACCAAAACCAAAGGGATGTGGTCATAGAGGAGGTGGATAGTGAGGAATAAATAAATGATGAAGAATTTTTCCAACATTCTAACAATCCCAAGGTGCTCAAACTAGTGGAAAAAATCCTAAGAAAGGATCCAAACACTTGCTTCTTCAAGTTAGCACAAAGTGGTTCTAAGTTTCCTATAGAATTTAATGTGGAAGGTATTAAAGATCCTCACCTCATTCCCTTAGGGTATAACTTAGTTGTGAGAGAAATACCCGACATTGGAGACTCCAAATATACCACCAATCTTCTCACAAGGAAATGACCAACCAATGGACAACCCGTTGTTTAGGAAACCAACTCAAATTGAACAAGCAGTAGTATCCCAACAATACCAAGTGGGTCCATCTCAATACATACCACAAAATAAAAATGCACCACCAAAAAACAATACATGCCCCAAAACACTTCATATATTGACCCTTCCCAAAATGTACAAAATCAACAAGGGAAATTTTTGCAACAGTGCCATCAACAAGGTGGGTCATATGGCCCCCTTCCCAATCAATAGTACCAAAAAAAATGCATCCCATAGGGTAACCTTTCCAATCAACAACGTGGGTCACATGGTCCCCTTCCTAATCAATAGTACCTGTAGAATAAAGTATCCTAGTACCCACAAAACACAACAAACAAACACATTAGAAGATTCAAACGCAGGTTAAGATCAACGTTCCCTATAAAATCCATTAACAATGCTCAAAATAGGAATAGAAACAAGAACACAATGAAAAAGAAAAGAGATAGATTAAATCCTATTAAAAAAATGCAAACTCTTGATCTTATGGGGGAGTTGGTGCCAATTTGATGTGGAAATTGGCCCTTTCCCACTCCTATGCAAGCTTTTGATGATTTGGTGATGATTGATCCACTTGGTGATTTCTTCAAATGAACTCCATGGAGAAAACCTCCAATAACCTAGCTATGCTTTTGATGAAATTGATAAAAATGCTAATGCTTGAAGATGCAAATGAGTAGAGTAAGTTTTCTCAAATTGTGGATATTGAAATGAGGAGAGAAGCCTCTTATTTATAGAATGACAAGTTGGAGAAATTCCCAAAATGGAGCAATGTGGGACTAACTTTCAACCAATGGCAAGATGCCACTTGTCAAGAGATGAATGGATGAAGGATGTGCACATTTTGATGAATGTGCCCATAAATGTATATATTTGAAATTTGAAAATGGTGAAATGACAAGGTGGATGAAGATTCAAATGGAGTAATTGCCACTTGGCTCAATGCAAAAGGACTTATAAGATGAAATAAATGTCTTGTTGGAAGGACAAAGTCCACTTGGAAGAAATTCAAATTTGAAGGAATATTCCTCTATTATGCCATGTTGAAAGAAAATAGAGATTTAATAAATGAATTAAATCTATTTTCATGTGCAAGTGGCAAAATCTAGAGGATGGGACTTGAATTAGGATTAAATTAATCAAGGGTTAATTAATTTAATGAAGGATTAGATGATGTGACTAATTGATTTAGATTTATGGGTTGATTTAAATCAAAAGATGAGAAGAATATGATTTAGAGATTAATTAAATAAATATTTTTGATTTATTTAATTAAAGGGAATGGTGTTAAATTAAATCAAATAAGTTTTTAATTTATTTAATTTAATATGATGACTTTAGAGATTTAATCAAATAAAATGAATTATTTAATTAAATAGAGATAATTAGGTCAAGTTGATTGATTTAATTAACAAGAGAGTATGAATTAATCAGATAAATGATTTATTTAATTAAGGGAAGGAAAATTGATGAATTTAATCAAATAAGGGTATTTGATTAAATGGTTAGACCGAGGGATGATTTAGGATGAAATGGTGTTAGTAATCAGGATCAAATGTACAATGACAATCGGTATATTTTCCCTGTCTACGGTACCAACAACAAGGCAAGGTACCCTTTCCAATCAACAAGGTGGGTCACATGGTTCCCTTCCCAATCAATAGTACCAATAGAAAGGTGTTCCATAGGGTACCCTTCCTGATTCATCCCATCAACAAGGTGTCTTGCCAATGCCCTATCAGGGTATCCATCAAAATAGTTCACCTTGACAACAAGGTGTACCACATGGTACCCTTTCCAATTCATCCCATCAACAAGGTGTCTTTCCAATGCACTATCAAGGTATCCTCTAAAATAGTTCACCCCAACAACAAGGTGTACCACATAGTACCCTTCCCAATTCATCCCACCAACAAGGTATCTCACCAACGCACCACCAAAGCAACCTTCAATATAGTTTTCCCCAACAAGAAGGTGTGCCACATCGTACCCTTCCCCATTCATCCCACTAACAAGGTATCCCACCAACGCACCACCAGGGTAAGCTTCTATACAACTCATCCCAACAGCAAGGTTTACCACCAACGCACTATCAAGGTACCCCTCCTCAACAACAACAACAAGGACCTAAGCATCCTTACATTCAACAAGGATATAACCCTCCTTACATTCAATAAGGATCTAACCCTCCTTGCATCCAACAAGGAGCTGACCCCCCTTATGTTCAACACGGAGCTAACCCTCCTTCCATACAACAAGGAGCTAGCCCTCCTTACATTCAAAAAGGATCTAAATCTCCTTCCATCCAACAAGGATCTAACCCTCCTTACATTCAACAAGGAGCTAACCCTCCTTACATTCAACAAGGAGCTAACCCTCCTTATGTTCAACAAGGAGCTAACCCTCCTTACATTCAACAGCAAGGGGCTAACCCTCCTTACATTCAACAAGGAGCTAACCCTCCTTACACACAACAAGGACCTAACCATCCTTTTACACAACAAGGACCTAACCCTCCTTTCATACAACAAGGATTTAACTCTCCTTCCAACCAACATGGTTATCGAGGTCATGTACTTCCACAATACCAAACTTATGACCAAAACATGGTAGGAAAAAAAAGTTACTACACACAAGATCCACAAACGAATGTACCAAAAATAGAGTTGGACATGCAATTACAAGCAATAAATCAAAGAATATTAGATATGCAGATAGGAAAGTGAAAGAAGACCTATACCCTCTAGGATATATGTCCATTTCCTTTTGATCGTTCCATTACTATGCTTCCCTTTCTAAAAAAATTGAAATACCAAAGTTTGACAAGTACAAAGGAAAGGGAGATCTAGTTGAAAACGTATGAGATTTCTCGGTATCATGCATGGAATTCCAAAACAATGAATCGTATCTAATTAGGCTCTTTCCATTTAGTCTTACGGGTCACACTATGGAATGGTTCGCCCATATACCACTAGGAATTAAAAGTTTTGATGAACTGACTACCAAATTTGTAAACCACTTCTCATTTAATATAGAACAATATGTCACCATCACAGATCTATACAAGATTAAATAGAGTCAAGGAGAATCCTTTACCTCCTACCTATAACAATGGAGACATAAAGCTAGTTGATGCAAGTGGCCTATTCTCAAGAAGGAACTGGTAGAAATATTTGTTTCCAATGTCCAAGTAGAAGTCAACTACCAACTCACCATGTTGTGTCCCACAAACTTTGAAGAGCCCATTGAGAAGGGACTGCACATAGAAAGGGTCCTCGTAGAAAGGGGAGTGATTAAGCTAAACAACCCAAGAGACAATTCTTCTAATTTGAATGAGAACCCTAAGATTTGGGACAAGAAAAAAAATGTCACCAACAATGGGGTAGTTGATGCTTGAGCTATATGGAATTTACACAATCCTAACACACCACAAAACAAACCTCATGTTGCACAAACAGGCTATGCTCCTAATAATGCACAAAATAATAAACTTACCTATCCCCAAAATAATCAAGCAGTCAACCAACAAAAAAAGCAAGGAGGGCAGAAAAGGAAATACAATCAAAGAAAGAAGGAAGTTCACTACATTAGGAGAGTCATTCAAGATGATCATGCACAAACTAGTGCAAAAAAACCTCATCAAGGTCAACAATTTCCCAAACTATGAGGAGCAAATCTTCAAAACACCATTGTATAGCGAGGACTTATGTGAGTTCCACAAAATCAAAGGACATACAACAAAAAACTACATGAGACTTAGGCACATAATACAAGATTTGATCAAAAAGGGAGAAGTGGATATCGAACATTGTCCTGGAAACAAAGACCTCCAGATATACACAAATCCAATTCTAAACCATGCTAAGAAGAATGACAAAGGAAAGCACCGAGACTATCACAATGCTAACTACACCTATGTCATGACATAGTGCTAGGTACCCTCTCTCAAATAGATGACACTAGGGTAAATGTATTGAATATACGAGGTAGGTACACTGAATATAACTTAACTACCCAAACTGAGGGAAAGTCATGATACAAGGAGCCCCACCTAAACCTACAGCTAAGTCATCAAATGACTACAGTATTGTGGAACAACTGAAGAATACTCCTACCTTGATCTCAATCTCAGAACTGCTTAAATTATCACCTGCTCATAGGGAGATACTAGAAAAAGAATTAGAAGCATCAATCCCTAATGACCTCAATCCAAATCAATTTCAAGCCATGGATGGAAAAATTATGGCCAATCACCATTTAGTCTTTTCTAAAAAATACCTTCCACAAAAGTCATTCCACAACCAAGCTCTCTACATAGAGGTTGGTGTCCACAAAAATATGATCAAACAAGTGTTGATAGATAACAGTGCAGGTCTAAACATTTGTACCTTGCAATTTGTGAAATAGTTGGGGTATTATGATGATGTGATAGACAAAGGAAAGAGAATTACTATAAAAGGGCCTATGATGACCTCAAAATGAATTCATAAGCGACTATCAGGCCACCAGTATAGAGAGGACTAGCCACCATCGAAACCACATGTCGAGTACTTGACCTTGAGTTACCAGATAACCTCCTTCTAGGATGCCCTTGGATTCATGCATTACAAGTAGTTCCTTCAACCTTTCACTAATGTCTAAAGTTTCCTCATGAAGGAAAGGAGGTGACATTATATGTTGATCCTGAACAATTTCACTTTTGTGAAAAATTGGAGAAGTATAACAAAATCCAGTGTATACCCAAAAAATGACATATCATTTGATTCATTCTCTTATGTTGACCCTTCCACACTACCATCAACTTCAACTAAGACCACAACAATTGAGCAACCAAAAATTGAAACCAACATTTGATTCATTTACTTGACAAAGGAAATGGGAATTATCACTTCAATAAATAATTTTGCATTGGAATGCTTTCACCAACACCCAAGGTTTATGGAGGCCCTAAGGAGATCAAATATGTTCAAACATTAAAAATGATAGCCAAACCCACAATTTTCACTAAGTGGGGAGATATTAAGGATGAAGAGATATTCCAAGAAGACTTGTCGTCTATGATCTACAAAGAGGAACAAAAGGAACCAAAACAACCACAACCCCTTCTAATTGATCCTAGAAGTAAAGGCTATCAATTAGCTAAACAAATGGGATATAATGGAATAGGTGGACTTGGGCTACACAAACAAGGTAGACAAGAACCTATTATAGTTGAACAAAGAAAGAAAAACATGGGACTAGGTTACGATTCGATAGACGTGGTAACTCTAAAAATTAGAAATACCTATTTTAAGAAATGATCCCCTTCTACTAGTGTTAAGACATTGGATATCTACCATTTTATAGACCATGATTTACCCATCGAGGACTTATTTGAATTTTTTTAGCATTGGTATAGTCCCTATCCAACCTATCAAAACTATTCCTAATGATAAATTATTATTTTGGAATAGACTCTAAAAATTATGAATGGGATTCCCCTTCCTTTGTCACCTCTATCGATGATTACCTAGACACTTGATGGGAGAATGATACCAGAGCCCTACTGACCATTTCAACAACCTCTGTAAGCTTTGCAGGTAATGATGATATCCTACCCCTCTACTACCCACAGTTTATAGATTGGGACCAACAACAACATACATATTTTTTGGATCAACTTCAAAATGATGAAGCAATAACATAGTTTAAGGGACTTCAAACTGACATACTAGTAGGAGATCACAAAGAAGGGTTCATCATGGAACTCAAATAGGATGCATACTTCGACGGGGAGATTGTAACCTCTAGTAACAAAAGTGAAAAATATAATATAAAAATAAAAATGTGATCGCCTAGAGAAGACCATAGTGTGGCTCTATTGAATCCTAAAAAGAAGAAAATAAAGGATGAATATGAAGGTGAAAACCTCTCTGAGGCACCCAAAGATGGAGGATTCAATCTCCTCATATCTAAATATCAAGAGAAGTCAACACTTCTAGTAGAAGAAGTAGAATCCATCAATGTTGGCACAATAGGGAACCCAAAGATCACATACCATGCAGCGCCACTTGATCCAGAAGAGAAAGTGAACTTCACAACGTTCATCAATGATAGAAAGATAAACTTTATGTGGAATTATGCAGAAATGCTAGGACTAGATCCAAAATTAGTTGTAAACCACTTGGCTCTATTTCCAAGAGCTAAACCTATCAAGTAGAAACTAAGGAAAATGTATCCTCAAATAGCACTATTGGTAAAAGTAGAACTAAAGAAGCTACTAGATGTAGGTTTCATTAGACTGATCAATTATCCAAAATGGATATCAAATATAGTGCCAATGTCAAATCCCACTAGGGGCATAAGGATCTACACGAACTTCTGAGAACTGAACAAAGATTTCCCAAAAGATGACTTCCCTCTTCCAAGTATTGACATGATCATGGATCTAACAACAAGACATGAGATGCTATCATTAATGGATGGTTTCTCTAGGTATAATCAGATAATAATTTCCCTTGATGATCACCACAAAATGGAATTCACTTGTGCTTGGGGGACCTTCTACTTGAATGCCATGCCATTCGGTCTAAAAAATGTAGGAGAAACTTATCAGTGAAGTATGATGAAAATATTCCATGATATGTTGCATACAACTATAGAAGACTATGTGGATGAAATACTAGTGAAGTCCATCAAAAGAGACAACCACTTGATCAACCTTGCAAAAGTGTTTGATAGGCTAGAACAGTATAAGTTGAGACTCTACCAGAAAAAGTGTGTATCATAGTAACATCTAAAAAGCTACTAGGGTACATATTATCAAGAAGGGGCATCAAAGTAGATCCCATGAAAGTAAAGGCCATACTAGAAATGCCTCCACTGAAGACATTGTAGAAGCTAAGAATTTTACAATGGAAGCTACAATATATTAGGCAATTTATCGCACAACTGGTAGGTAAATGTCACCCATTCACCCATCTATTACATAAAGAAATCATATTCAAGTGGGATGAGAGATGTGACCAAGCATTCTAGCAAGTCAAAGAGTACCTATTTACTCCTCTGGTCTTGATGCCACCTATTGTAGATAAATAAATGATACTCTATGTGTCTACAACACAAGTAACAATGGGAGCTCTCCTAGCACAACTAGATAATAAAAAAGAAAGAGTGGTCTACTACATCATCCAAACACTAGTGGGCTACGAGTTGAACTACTCACCCATAGAAAGAGCATGTCTCTATATCATATTTGTGACACAAAATTTGAGACACTACATCTTATACAGACAAGTAAAGTTGATTTCAAAGGTAGATCCACTAAAGTACCTATTAGCAAAGGCAACTCTAACAAGAAGAATTGCTAAATGGGTAATGATTCTGATTGATTTTGACATAGAGTATGTAGATAGGGGAGCCATCAAAGGAAAAATCATAACAAAACAAATAGCTAAAGCACCAAGGGGAGATCACTTGCCTCTCATAGTAGATTTCCTAGATGAAATTATATTGCTGGCAAAATAGACAAGTCGTTGGACCTTGTATTTTGATGAGTCCCACACTTAGCACGGCTCTAGAGTAGGTATCTTATTTCTCACACCCTAGGGAGATAGTATACCTAAGGCATACACAATTTATTTCCCATGTATAAATAATATCTTTGAGTATGAAGCCCTAACCACAAGACTCAAGATGGGTATTGAATGGAGGATAAAAGACTTGCAGGTCTTTTGAGACTCTAAACTAGTAATTAGACAAGTGAATGATGAGTATGAAACAAAATATGATAAGCTGATGCCGTATAAAAATATTGTGGATAGATTCAAATAATTTTTGTCACCATAACATTTGAACAGATTCCTAGGATAAACAACAGAGTAGCCAATGTAATTGAAACAATAGGTATGCTTCTCGATATTCTGCAGAACATTCCAAAGTATGAATTCCTTGTAGAGTAATTACTCATATCGACATTCGATATCCTAGAATCAAATTTAGTGTGTGTTGTTGTCAGTCCTAATTCACAATGGTACCAAGGCACATTTGATTACATCTAGCATGGTATCATACCACTTGACCTAACAAAAACCTAAAAGAAGACCTTTACCCGTAGGACTTCTCAATTCACAATCCTAGGAGATATATTATATCGCCGAAGTTTAGATGGTATGTTACTTCGATGTATTAATGCAGAAGAAGTACAAACTGCCCTATAAGAGGTATATAAAGGTGTTTGTGGGTCCCACTCTAGTGGACCTAACCTAGTATAAAAATTATTGAGAACAGGGTACTGTTAGCCCTCCACGGAACAAGAGTGTATTCAATATTCCCAAAAATATCATCAATTCCAGTAGCAAAGTGACCTCGTTCATGCACCAACACAGGCTATGAGACCTATTACCACACCATGGCCTTTTTCAAAATGGGGATTAGACTTGGTAGGTAATATTTCTCCTGCTTCCTCTAACATGCATAAGTTTATTATTACAACAATTGAGTATTTCACCGAATGGATAGAAGCAATTCCATTGACCTATAGATCACCGAAAAGCATATATCAAAGTTCATTATGAATTATTTGATTTGTAGGTATGGAATTCCCCAAACCATCATAATGGACAATGGAACCCCATTCAATAATCAAGTCATCCAAGAACTTTGTTCCAAGTTCTCTATCTATCATAGATTTTCCATGCCATACTACCCCCAAGGAAATGGTCATGCTGAAGCATCTAATGAAACCATCCTGAAAATACTAAAGAAGACTGTTAATGACATCAACTGTGATTGGAATTTTCAACTGAACCCAACCCTATGGGCTTATCAAACCAGTATTCGAACACCTATAGGTGCCACACCTTTCTCCTTGGTCTATGGATCAGAAGTTGTCTTACCTATCAAAGTCAAAATCCCTTCACTAGGAATATCACTAAAAGGAATGGTCAGCAATGAAGAGTATCAGGAATCTAGATTAAATGAGTTGGAACTCCTAGATGAAAGGTGTATGAGCATGCTAAACCATCTTCAAGTTTATGAAAATTGGCTCAAATGAAGCTATGATAAAAGATCAAAGATAAAAAAAATTAGGTCAATGACTTTATGCTCAAAGAGAATCAAAAGATATAGTTGAATCAAGATGGAAAAGGTAAGTTTGAACCCAAATAGTTAGGCCCATTCATCATCACAACAAGCTATGGTTCTGGATCTTATAAGTTAGCTACTCTTGAAGGAGAACCTTTAGTAGAACCACTGAATAGTAGCCACCTCAAGAGGTTATATACTTGAAGCACGTCAGAATACCCCAAGAAAAAGGGTAAAAATCCAAAAAAATCAAAAAGTTAAAAATACAAACAAATCAAAAAAATCAAGAAAAATAGTAAAGAGAAATAAAATGTTCTTTTAGTGAAAACCACTTTGTGGTGCTTCTAGAACAAGTACTGTAGTGAAAACCTGACAAACAGGCACTACGTTTGAATAAAAATTGCATCGTTATTTTATCGACACTATCTGAAGAATCCACCCATTCATCCCATAATAAAAAAATGTGTCCAACCATGGCTTGATGACTGATTACGTATTGAATATTGTCAAACCATCACCATTCATTTTTCTTGGATAAAGTAGTCTTGTCTCAAACTAGGGAAAATTCTTGAAATAGGTAGTGGATTAGATCCTTGAGTGTCCCATCATGATTGAAAACAACAAAATAAAAAACATCGAAAAACAACAAGATCAAAAACATGTAAAAACTGACAAAATAAAAAACAACTTTGGATTATTCCTTCACTCAAAAAGTCTAAGATATCAACATTTTCTTGAACCTCACAACCAGTTCAAGTAGATGTTGGTATGTGGCGACTGATCATGCTATATTGTATAGCCCATGGTATACTATACACCGCAGCACATATCCTTGCCAGGGTTTGGGGCCAGGTTGGGTGTCGGGTAGGGGTTCGGGGGCGGCAGCCCCCGAGAAAAAATTCCTCCTACTTTTTCGCGTCATCACTGAAAAATGGAAAAATCAATGAAAAAAGAAAAATCCGATTTTGTAGAACCCAAAATCTGGAAGCTTCTAAGCTTTTTAAAAAGGGGTTCGGATGGGTATTATAGTATGATGAAAAACATGATTATTCGCAAGATTGTAATAAGTTTTGCACTGGATAATAAAAGTATTGGATGGCTACGGTTTGGTGGATGTAGCCCAGATTGGGTGAACCACGTTAAATTTTGTGTTATGATTTATTCTGTGTGTGTTTTAGTTTCTCTATTTTATTAATTAAATCTACATCTAATTGTTAGATATCTGCCATCTCTAACCCTAACAGTAGATTCCTCACAAGATATCCTATAGAAAAGAGAAGTGAAATATCAATCCAAGTTATCAACATTTTGAATTCCAAAAACATGTTATGCTTTTTTGAGTCAAAGTAGATGAACTATGTGGTCTCTGTGTGTACAACATAGGCAAGGATTATCAGCCCCTAATGCCTTAGGTTAGTCCCCTTAGGTGTCTATCATGCTTTATTTCACCTTAGTTAAAAATACAAAATCCAAAAACATTCACAAAAACACAAAATCAAGAAACATTCACAAAATAAAAAAATAAAAAACATCTTCTTATCAAACCAAGTGAACTACGAGCCTCTGTGTGTACAATGTAGACAAGAATTATCTTTGATGAGCTCCCGAGGCCCTAGGTCAGTCCCTTGTAAAAAACAACATCATTTTAAAACTTAGAAAAATCAAAAGGTCTTAACTCCATCATCACAATCCGCAATAAAATTTTCATTCATAATAAACAAATCATCACATTCACCCTTTGAAAAAACAAACAAAGAAACAAAGAAAACATCAAAAGCTAGAAATTTCAAGCAAACAATCAAAAATATTTGATTACAAACTGATGAAAACAATGACAAAATGTTTACTACCTATCTTTTGACAATTCACCAACAACATCCTAAGATATGCCTTAACGGATCTGTTCCTATGATAGACATGATCAACAATGGATAAATAGCCTGAAACCTCAAAATAGATATGGCAAGTGATACTTCAACATTGTTTTATCTTTTTATAGTCTTATCTTTATGATTTATTTTATTGACTCATTTTCAGGATCTCTCAAGGATGTCCATAAGGATTTAGAGAAGAAGGAATCGGGGAAATTGAGCATCATTTCGATTTGTTGTTTGTAATATGTTTTTGTGATACTACCATGATGAATACTTTCTTTATTGAGTGTATGGAAGTTGTTTTAAGACAATTCGTGTAGCAGTTGCATGTTAGGTATTTCATACCTCTCTATGTAACTTGTCTAAATTTTTTTAACACAACTCAACCATATATTTTAAACAAAGTTTTCGTATGTTTGGTATGAGAAAGAATATTCTTTGTATATTGAGTCAAATTCCACACAATGGATACAAAGCCACCTTGGTTATCAATACCCTAGTGCATCGTATTCATTTGCTACATCAAAAAGGATTGTTAAAAATTAAAAGCCTCCAAGAAAAGTGAAAAAAACTCATTAGTAACTAACAACATCAAATTTCTATCCATCATCAAATATTTCTTCTATCTAACATCCATGTTGCATCATAATATCATTAGTACCATATCCATCCCGCATCCACAATTTCATCAATGCATATCATGAGGATAATAAAGCAATGAAAACATCATGAACCATGTGTAAGGCATACATCCATCATATATCAAAATCCATCATATACATAATAAAACATCATATGAAATAAAATATGATCAATCCATCCATCCACATCATATGCATAAATAAGAAAAGTGCAATTACATGTATAATCATACATCATCATATATCATCCATAATCATCACAATAACACATAATGAAGCCAAATTGAAGCATGTATATCTCATGTATATCATCATCAAAAATGAGAATGCCATGGTACATCATCAATGAAACATGTGTTATAGTATAATACAAATAAATACATATATATGAGGCCTCAGTTGAGCCGATGAATATATATACAAAATCATGTCTGCAATATAAGTCTTTGAACAATAAACATCATAAAGATCAAGTACAAATAAACTGTTGCCAACCGGAGGAGGACTCTAAGGATTAGGCTATAGATTAGACTGTCTAATGGAATGTCCACCAAATGTGGCCTTTGTAGCAGTTTAGGCTCTCCAAACTGTAGTCGTCGCTGAACTCTAGGAATAAAGGCATCATACAAGGTCTGATAATATGTCACCATCTATAACTACTGATCTTGTTCAACATAGAGACTATCACACTCTATCCTTAGACTATCCCTCTCGGTGATAATAGCCTACAACTATGTTTCGAGAACAAGATGATGCCCAATCTCAGTGTCTTGCTTGCCCCTAAAGTCATCTCTCTTGTCTAGTGGTGTTTGTCTCCACTATTAGTATAGCAACTTGAGCCTATGTGGCCTATCACTACCCTACCTCTATGTCTCTCACAGCTATCATTTGTGCTAACTGTACCCTTCCATCTCCAGGTGGTGGAGGAGGACTTGGAACCCATCCCTAATCCTGATGCATTGTATTATCCTATCAGGCCCTAGCAAGCTACTCTAAAATGATCTCGACATGCTGCCTCTTTCATCAATGATTGGTAATGCTAGCTCTACCCACTATAGGAATACCCACATGATCTATAAATCTCAATGGAATGCACTACACCCATAATTGATTAAAATCTGGGGTAGTCCCAGAATCTACTAAACCCATTGGCCAACCCCACCTGAATGGGATAAGATCTCTAAACTCAACAATGGCAACATTGCAATCAGCACGTTGACCCCATACATGGACCTCTCTAGTGGTCCAGCCAAAATGAGCCTCATAAGCATATGGAAAATGACCCTACCTCTTACCAAACTGCTGAATAACATGATCTAGTAGATATCTCTCCAACAAAGAGAAAATGCGACCAATAAGCCATCTAGTCTATCTACAAAATGGTAAATGTTCTTGTTCGTCATGCTAGGCCTCACAATATAAATATGGTCTTGATACAAAACCTAGCATATCATCAAAAACATGACACAATGGGGAAGCTATCCAAGCTAATTATAATGAACAAAATTTTCATAACGATAATAATATGGATCCTCCAAGGTTCGGTCCAAAATTCCATCAGGCTGAGCAGTTGGGATGTGCTCTCAATCCCATACATGTAGTAGAGAGACACCAATAGAAATATATCTCCTTCCATGATAGGCGACCTTGTGTTTTTCTTAATATAAGTGGGCAAGGTGACACGGGCCCCAAGCATATCTAGTGTTGTGTTCAAACATCTACTCGATACACACACCTCAACCAATAGGAAATTGTTAGCCTCGCCTATCAAGAATGATGAGCCCCATGAACAAACCATAGATAACAAGTGAAACAGGATCAACACTTCCAATAAAATAAGATAATTCTACCTCTATCTCGTGAACCTCAAGATGTCTCACACCAAGTATGCGGTGCATAGCGTTGGTACCTCATCGAATGAAATATGTAACAAGCTCCCTATGAATAGGTATATAGAGGATCCTCCACACATCATCCAAAGTGATTGTGGCCTCCCTAGTAGGTAAATGAAAGGATGGGGTCTCTAAGTGCTACCTCTTCACAAGAGCAATCATCATACTTCTATGACATCTGATAGTTGGCATATATCAAATGTGTCGCTATCCAACAACATCCAAAACATCTCACTCTAACTCCTGAAACCCAGCGATCAAATCAAACAAATCACATGGTCACCACTCCCTTGATTAGAGTGGATTAAGAACTGCTTGCAAGCATTCAACCTAGGATGTTAAGGATTTTCCACAAAAACACAAAAAAACCTATAATGATGAAAAAATTGACTTAAAATTCCCAAACAAGTGAAATTGTAAAACCTTTTTGTCAAAAGCGAATAAAACAAGCAAAAGTGAATTTGTTTTGTCAAAAGAAAAAAATAAAGGAAAAAGGAAACATTTCAAAAGTGCAATTTTATATCAAAATCAAAATTTTACAAAAAAAGAAAACAAAATGAAGAAAAAAAGTTAAAAGCAAATCTTTGAATCAAATGCACAAAATAAATGCAAACTTTTAGGTCAAGAGAAAAACTTTTGAGCAATTGCGAACAAAAAAATCAAATGCAGACTAAATTCATAAATAGAAAAAGCACTAAAAATGATGCAAGTGCAAAAAAATCCTAAACCTAATGCATTCAACTACTTTGACTTCAGGCATTAATTATGCAAACACAGAAAGACAAAAAAAAAAGAAACAAAAAAGGTACATATCGGGGAACTGACCCCTATAGGCCTTCCAAACTTGCTAACCACATCCACGTGATGTGGGGCTCCCTGAATCCTCACCATAGCTCCTTGAAAATTGAAAAAACAAAAAATCCAGAGGCAAGAATTTCCTATAGGCTCAAAGTGAAAATGTTGTAATGAACCATAATTACCTATTTTAACCCCCAAAACCCTAATTTTTGAACTAAAAAGCACTCCTTAGGTTGAAATTAGGACCTCTCGAGAACATGTGAACTATCAACAAGAGACCTATAGAATTAATTTTTCATCCTCTACATATCTAAATTGAAATAAAACAGTGTCATGAGCTCAACCTAAAAATTGATATTTTTGGCGAACCTCTCGAGGGGGCAATCCAGAGTCCTACCATCATTTTGTTGACCATTGAGGCATATAAAATTTTTTCAAATCTTGATTTTAACATCAAAATATTTGAAACAAAGCAACCAGTACTTTGTCTCAATGAGGGGAAAATATAGACATGTAAAATTGACCTAACACATATCACACATCTTGAATGACATTTTCTCATCATCAACATCATTATCAATTAATATCACTGCATTCCACATCAATTGCATCAAAAACCCTAATTTCTTATATTAATTGAATAATATTACCTTATTTAATTAATTCACTTTTTCATCATTTTTGACTAATTAAATAAATTTCATTTATTTAATAAAGTCATCTAGAGAAGTTGGATTCACTACTTATGAGTTCTCTTCATTCATAGAGACTCATGGGGTGAATAACCCTAAACTACCTCAAGGAATAGCAGTGAGAGATCTAGAATCAGAAAGAGTAGGTCACAAAGATTTTCTGGACAAACTGATAGGCTCTAGGCCAGAGGACAGTAGCGCAAGATAAAGACGACAACGTGACGTGCATGCGTCTCGTGCAAACTAGAGAATGAGAATATCTTAGAAAATAGGAAAATGATCACTAACAATCAGAATACTAAGAACTTACAGAGTATAGGGAAACAACATAATGTAATGGAACTAAAGTAAAGTAAAGAATAAATTATAAAGACAAAGAGAAGAAAGAATATTCTCACAACAATCCAAGTAGTGAAACCTCCAGCTAGTAGATATTGTCAATACCTACATCTGTAAGATCTAGAGAAAGTGTTGGGTTGTATAAGGGTTTGCCTCAGTCAAACCCTCGTTTTGGTGTTTCCACCTCCACAGATAGCCAAAAGATAGAGAGAAAGAGTGTAACCGAAAGGGACAAAGCGCATGGTGAAAGAAAAACTTGCTGAGGAGTAGAACCCACACCACCAAGTATGAGTGATAAAAGAAAACCCCGCTCAAGGAGGAGAACCCATATCACAAAAGAGGTGATAAAAGCAATCACCGCTCAAGGAGGAGAGCCTGTATCACAAAGTATGAGATGTAATAGATAAGGGATATGGAATCCCAAGATGCTCAAGGTAACAAGACAAGGGAGATGGATGTGAGAGCCAAGAGGGATACAAAGAGTGTGGCTAAGAGAGCTTGAGAGTGCTTGTAGCTACTGCAACAAGTTGTGTGAAGCTATGCAAGCAAAAATATAGAGAGTAGAAGGTTAGAGCCAATGTTGGAGAGGAGTTAGAGGTAGAAGATAAGAAGCCAAAATAATTTGGAAGACCAAATGGATTAAAAAGACTACTTTTAAGGAGAGAAAAGAAGCTTCTCAAGTCATTTCATGGCATCTCCGACCATTACCACCAAGAAAAGGAGGTGACAAGTGGAAAAAATGCATGAAAACAATCATTTGAACATTGAAATGTCATAGGATGCTATCATGGCACATAGACGTCTATGTGGTGCACTAGTTTCTGGACACGTCACACAACAAAATTATGCGAATGGGAAAAGCACAAGGTTTGATGCAAAGTGGATGCACAAGGGTAGCTACTAAAAACGGGTGTTGAGCATCCTAAGAAGGGAAAAAGTCTGATGCATGGGGCTAAAATTAGCCTACATAAGATGTTAAGGGAGTGGGCACTAAAGCAAACACAAGAATGTATGTGAAATTGCAAGAGGTCCAATTTTACGACTATAGATTTTCCCCCCACTTTAGTGGGCATATGATTCTATAGTAATATGCACACTAAAGGAAATCTACTAAACATAAATAACATCATATGCCAAAAGGATACTTTAGAGGAACCAAAAAATTCTTCAAACCATAGAAGCATGCCCCCAAGCTAAAGACCTGCAAAACAAATGCATTAGAGAAGAAAAACCTGCACCAAACAACAATGCTAGAACATAGAAATCTAAAGGATTTGAGTCAGCAAAGTGAAAGAGACCTTGATGTAAAAGGTTTTCTCAGTACTATGCGTCGTCCCCAAATTAAGAAATCACACTTAGAAAAATTCTAAAATGAAGAGAGAAAGGGAATATACTGAAGATGAAGAAGATGTAGATCTTCAATTTGGTATATACAAATGAGATGAAAAGAGAAGAGAATTTAAGAATGTAAGTGCCTCATAGGCCCGTAGGCCTACAAGGAAGTTGTCCTCCAGGATCTCTCACATGAAGGAAACCCAAAAAGTACATTACAGACCCGCAGACCTACAAGGGAGTGTCCCCCAAGATCTCTCACATGGAGGAAGCTTAGATGAAAGTGCCCTATAGACCTACAGACCTGTAGGGAGGTATCCCCCAAGATCTCTCACATGGAGAAAACCAAAGGAAGGGGACTCCGCAGAGTCAAAAAGTTGCTTCACAGGGGCACCTACAAAGTGACATGTCTAATTGCAAATAGAACATGTCATAAAGAGGCCACACGGGCAAGTAAGTGGATGGTCTTGTAGATTGCTAACAAATTGGAAAGCTTTCAAAGGGGTCCCTCAGGAACCCTTCAAAAGAAAAGGGATCTACTCAAGGGATGTGCTGTTTGAAAAGCAAGGTCTAGTTAGGCTGCCCCCAAGCTAGACGTGATAGAACTTATTTAAGATAAAATCTTTCAAAAAGGGGGTCCCTCAAGAAACCTTCAAGAGAAAAGGGATCCACTCAAGGGATGCTTCAATTGAAAGACACAGAGAAGAGAGGGGGTCCTTCAAGAAGGATAGACATCTCTAGAACAAGTTATCACTTCCCCCAGTGTACAAGGGAGGAGAACCACACAAGGTACTTTGGACATACAGGATAGAGGCAAGCCTCATTATCACTTGTCATGCAAAGAAAATGTAGGTGCATCAGCAAAAAAATGATTCATGGTACCTGAATCACATAGTTGTTGTATTTTATCCTTCAAGGCCTTACATTCATTGGTGGAATGGTATGCACAGAAAGAATGTTTTTCTTTATCATGTTCATGAGATTTCTTATGTGTAGGAGAAGAGTGATTAAGCAAGATTTTAGAAGCCACAAAAAAATATTCTCTTGCTCAAATAAAGAATGAGGAGTAGGAAGCAACCTTTTCTCTTGTGGAGAAAAGCTTGTCTCCTTACAAGAAGAAGACACAAAGATAGAAGACAAAGGAGGAGAATCTCCATAAAGAGCATTATTCTAGCAAGGGGGATCATACTCTTCTATGGGATCACCATCAACCTTCTTTATAAGACTTCCAACATTAACCTCTTTAGCAGAGGTGCGATCATCTTCCTCAAAGGGGGAAGGATCAACACCAAGTACATTACAACTATTGTTCACATTACCCCGTGATACAGAAGAGTAACCATCTTTGATAGCGGGTTTGGATGAAGTTATTAGAAGGTCTAAGTGGATCGGGTTGACTTTATATTCTCCACTGAAGGAATCTATAAATTCTATAGAGCCCCAATCATCACCAAGACATGCATTCCTTTGAGAAGAGGTAGGAGTAGACTTGATATTTCTTGCTTCAGAATGATCTTCCTCAGGGAAATTTATCTTGAGAGTATCCTTTGTAGTAGGTATTGCTAGAGTAAACATCGACACATTGGAAGATACTGAAGGAATAAGAGTAGGCACAACTGAAACTTGACTGGAAGCTACCATCTCACATAAGTGCATAGCATCAGGGTCAACCTTGACTGTGACTACTCGATTATTACAAATGAACTTAATAGATTTATGCAACGTAGATAGGACTACACCCATAGCATGAATCCACGGTCTATTGAGAAGGAGATTGTATGGTAATTTTTCTGACATAACATATAAAATGGTAGGTACGATAATGGGTCCCAACATCAAAGGTAAGACTATCATGCCTAGGGCTTGTCGACTGAAATTATCGAACCCACGAATGACAACAAAAGAAGCATTAAGAAAAAATCAATAAATATTAATATTAAGCAGTAGATCAATGCTACATACATTGAGCACCAAACCAACATCAACGGGAGTACGTCTAATGCCCATATTATTAATATTAACTATAATAATTAGAGGATCTGATTTCTTTTGTACTTCTGAAGGTGGAAGTTCCTATGGAAAAAATGTAATATTCGGTGAATCCACATGAATATGAGCTATTGACACATTAGCATCCATCAACCTAGCAGAAGAAGGCAAGAGGATCTTTTGCAAGGCTTCTTGAAGCATACCTTGATAAATCAGAGCAGTCTGAAGCAAATCCCATAGTGAGATCTTAACCAGAGTAACATGAAGTTGTTCGACAAGATCATAATCACTGGGTGCTTTAGTTGTAGGTTTAGGAGCTGAAGGAAGACTTGGTCATTGATTCATAATATTCTCATAAGTATGGGCTATCACTCTGTACGAGGGAGCCTTAGAAAGATCAGTAGAGTTACTATCAAGTGGAACACCATTAATAGAGAAAACCCTTTTAGGAGAAGGACTAGCTGGAGTTAGGTAAATGACCGGTCTCTTAGGACTTGGAGGGGAAGTAGAGACAGATTAAATTTATAGAATAACCACAACTAGTAGAATTATTATTCAAATAAATATTCTTAATATTGATCCAGGGAGGATCAGATGTGGAAGGAAGTTCGTAAGTCACCAATGCATCATCTCTAGAAGAGAGTGCATTGGAATAGAGACAAGATTCATCATTCACTAATGCATCATCTTTAGAAGAGAGTGCATTGAAATGGAGGGTAGATACATCATTTACAAATGCATCATCTCTAGAAGAGAGTGCATTGGAATGAAGAGAAGGTAGAGTAATATTAAGAAAGATATCAATGATTTCATCTTCATGCAACAAGATATCCTCTGAAGCAAGAGGGATTTCATGGGAAGGATCAAAGATACCAAGTGACATAGGAAAGGCCAAGTCACCGTCACATGCATGAAATGGAATATCATTAACATTTTGAACAAAATTAGATACTGAACTAATAAAAGAAGATATTAAATTCATTATGATTTTTTTGGTATTTTCTATGTTCTAGTAATTTACATTTTCAGAGGACTTCGGAGTGGAATTTAAGGTTGGAACTTGCATTGGTCCATAAGGTTTGACTACTAAAGGCACTTGTATTTTAGGGACTAAACTAGTCCTCTAGGAGCCCTTTCCAACAATGCAAACGGTTTTGATTTCCGAGCACTGAGTCAAAAGGTATGATCCCATAAAGTAGGGGCAAATAAATTCCTAGTTTTTTTAGAAAAATACCCTCTTCACGTCAGGTTCACCAAAATGTAGAGAAGAGGGATTTGCTACTCATGAGTTGTCTTCATTTAGAGAGCCTCATAGGGAAAAATGCCCTAAACTACCTCAAGGAGCAGGTCACAAAGATTTTCTGGACAAACTGACAGGCTCTCAACCAAAGGATGGCAACACAAGATATGGATGACTGTGTGGCGCGGTGGTGCCTCTGAGGTGCACTAGTGTCTCGTATGGACCAAAGAATGAGAATATCTCAGAAAACAAAAAAATGACCACTAACAATCATACTACTAAGAACTTGCAGAGTATAGGGAAATAACAAAATGTAATGGAACTAAACTAAAGTAAAGAATAAATGATAAAGAAAAAGAGAAGAAAGAAGATTCTCACAACAATCCAAGTAGTGAAGCCTCCAACTAGTAGATATCCTCAATACTTGCATTTTTGAGATTTGGAGAAAGTGTTGGGGCTGTATAGGGGTTTGCCTCAATCAAACACCCATTTTGGTGTTCCCACCTCAATGGACAGCCAAAAGATAGAGAGAAAGAGTGTAACCGAAAGGGACAAAGTGTGTGGTGAAAGCAAAACCCGCTAAGGAGTAGAACCTACACCACCAAATATGAGTGATGAAAGCAAACCCCGCTTGAGTAGGAGAACCCATATCACAAAAGAGGTGATAAAAGCAATCCCTACTCAAGGAGGAGAGCCCATATCACAAAGTATGAGATGTAATAGATAAGGGATATGGAATCCCAAGATGGTCAAGGGTTTAAGACAAGGGAGATAGATGTGAGATCCAAGAGGGCTACAAAGAGTGTGGCTAAGAGAGCTTGAGAGTGCTTGAAGCTGTTGTAACAAGTTGCATGAAGTTGTGCAAGCAAAAAGCTAGAGAGGAGTTAGAGGTAGAAGAGAAGAAGCCAAAATAACTTGGAAAACCAAATGGATTAAAAAGACTACTTTTAAGGAGAGAAGAGAAGCTTCCTGAGTCATTTTAGGGCATCTCCAGCCGTTACCACTGACCAAAGGAGTTGACAAGTGGAAAACATGCATGGAAATGGTTGTTTGAACTTTGAAATGTTGTAGGACGCTAGTGTGGCACACAGATGTCTACACAACGCGCTAGTGTCTAAACACATCACACTACAAAATGACACGAATGGGAAAAGCACAAGGTTCGATGCAAAGCAGACACACAACAGTAGCTGCTGAAAAGGGGTGATGAGCATCCCGAGAAGGGAAAAAGGCTGATGCAGGGGCTAAAATGAGCCTACATAAGATGCTAAGGGAGTGGACACTAAAGAAGATGTTAGAATGTATGTAAAATTGCAATGGGTGAAATTTAATGACTATATAAGTCCTAATCTAACTTTATTCTTCATGATTAATTAAATAACATCAATTATTTAATTATGTCGCTAATTCACTTTATTCCCCTAAGTCAATTTAATTATTAAACCATAATAGTTTAATTAAATCACTTCCCCCAAATTTGAATAATTGAATTTAGTTATTCAAAGCATCATCAAAAAGGTTAAATCAAAAAAATACAACTTTGTTTGCAAAATTCAAACATGATTTGCACATTCAACTCAAAAAAATTAATTAATTAATTATCCTCACCCTCTTTCATGATTGAGCAAATTATGATCCCCCGATTGCTCACTCTAGTTGGATGACTGATCCATCTATTTCCTGACAAGTCAATCTATTCTTCAATCCCACAAATTATTCAATATATTTCTTCAATCCCACTGAACACTCAAAATGATTTCTTCAATCACAACAATTACGTAATCAAAATCCACTGATTATTCCCATCTAAACCTCTTAGCGGTTTTGAACCGTTGATCAAGATATTCTAATACGCGATCTGGAGAATTCATTTTGAAACACAAAATCTATATAACAATCATCTTCTTCCTCAAAAAAGATCAGAGAATCAACATATTTTACACAATGAAGTAAAGTCAAAATCTTAATTGATATTTTGGCAAAGCTTTACACATATCTTCAATCAACACACACATAGTCTTCAAGCTTTTGCACACATAATGGAAGCTTTGCATTGATACGAACAACCCAACATCTTTGAGAACACACTCTAACATGGGATGGTAAAGCTACATTGTTTTGAGTTCATTGTTATTGTTTTCTTTCAATTACATTCTTGAATTCATCAATTTTGTAGTTTCATTTCATGAGTAATGGGCATGAATCATCTTTTTGATTGTTTATATTAGTTTCTATTCATTCAATTTGATATTATCACATCTTCTCGATTTCCCCTTACACAACCTAAACTTGAAAGAGCTATTATAATCGCTTAATTGCTTAAACATTATCTCTGGAATTGCTTCAGCAAAATCAAACTGCTACTGACTCCTTTCCTTCTTCAACATGAAATCCAAGCCCATCTGAAACACATGGACCTTGTCGTCACTTTCAAGGCCATATACAAAAGCCAGCATTGAAAAAACGTCTTGTAGATTTGAATGGAACTTTCTATGTGGAGGAAAGACGATATTCTTGTTTTCTGGCTCCTCACCTATTTTGTCCTTATAAAATTTTAACTATCTTTCCCTCATTTTCCAGAACTCTTCCATTTTCCCGTGATAGAATCTCCCAGCCTCTTAGTTTGATGGGATACATAGCATATCCTAGATTCCTTCCACATTGATGGTGATCTTCAACTTGTTACCGTTGATAACCCTAGTACCCTCGTTCAAATTCTTTACACATTTATCTACCAGCTCTAAGCATGGATGCATGGAGGGCATCATTAATTATTGGAGACCACAATGCCAGAGTCACATTTCAAGGCCATCAGTCACCCCCTAGTGATCATTCTATGTAATGCTCCATCCCTAAGGATTTTAAGGTTTACATGCAACTTAGGTTTGAAGATATTATTTGCAAAAAATTTGATCGCCTCATTTTTGGTGTGGTTTCTTGGCTATATTACTTTAAAATGTGGAAATATTCATTCCTATGGTGTTGGAGCATTGGCATAAGAGATATCTCTAAATATGTTGACATAGCCTAGCTTTGTGAATGCGATTCTTGCATTTCGACCAAAAGATGATGTTTCATCCATTTTCGTGTTCCTAGAAGAATTTTGTAGCACCAACTTTTAGAGAAGTTGTTATTCGAGGGTTCAACTCTTAGAAATCTTTTTCTGCTTTTTGTCACATTCAATTCCCAAACACACATGCATTAAATGTGTTTTTTTATCAATAGCTTGCTAAGTGCTGCCAACAAGGTGATATGTGTGGAGTGGGGGGCCCATACTTCTTGGGAATTCTAACCTTACTATAAGAACGAAATTAGTATATTCCTTTCACCGACCTTGGGGAAAGATAACCTTAAGGAATGGGAAGCGTTCTTAGGAGAGAAATATGTATTAATTAAGTAGGAGTTGGCTTTAAAAAATGCCTTTTTACATAGGTGATTTGGATAGCGTTGATGAAGATGGCGAACACATGGTGGAAAGTCGTATATGCAAGCATGAACTTCCAATGCCTGGATTAACTCCTCAAAGCCTTGCTAGATCTCTTTCATACTCATTTACCTTTTATTTCTTACTATCAACTCACATTTTCCATTTCCATTTGATGGGAAACAAACTTTTCATTCACCAACTTGCCTGATGCACATTTTTCTATAAATAGCATGTACATTTTGTGAAAATAATCATCAAGTTGGCACTAAGTTAGTGAGTCCTTTCCGCTATATTTTTCCCTTTGTGAGTCTCATAATCATCTTGCTATCATTGTGAGTGGCTTGGGTACCCCAATTCATCTCATGAGCCGAAAGCTATATGTATCCTTTGTTGGAGAGGTCAATAATGATAGGCTTAAGCACCTATTGTGAACAAAGAACCTCCTTGTTATTGTGGCATTTAAGTGGGTTTTGGGAAGGGACTATGTACAAGATGAGAACTAACTACATTGCAAAATGAATTCATCATCTCTTGGTTTGTAGCCTCGCTACTGGATTTAGATGTGGCCAAACCCTAGATTATCAATCTTTTCCATGACATATTCGACTTGGCATATCTAGATGGGTTGGGCGAGATTGTTCAAGTGGTCATTCCTAGCATCAGTATCCTATCGACGATGGACATTTAGAGGCATGTGGATAATGTGAAGGTGGTGCCTTGGTTTCCTTTCCTCACTGAGTTTCGAACCATGGACTTGGAGCGCCACCATCAATGGTCCTGACCTGCAGCCACCTTCCTCTTGAAGATAAACAACGTGGAGCACACTTATGGCATCGAATGAATGACCTACTTTGAGACTCTGGTCTTCAGCCCTGGTGTCAAGGATTAAGCAAGTGTGCAATGTCTATGTGCCTTGTGTGATGAAATTCCTACTGCTACTTGTGAACCTTGAAAATGCAATGTTTTGACCATCGTTGTTATAGGAGGTTGAATTTCTCTGTTTTTTCAGTACCACCTCCCTTTTTGGTTTCAAAATGATGTATCTTTTTTCTTTTTGAGTAGAACATTTTTAAGCTTCTCTCTAAGATTTAAGCTCAGAATCCCATTGTATATTGTAAAAAAAAATCAATGAATATAATATATAGTATTTTCCTACTATTTTTTTTCATGCTCATGGCTTTATTAGCAAAACGCTTATTTACAAAATTTACATATGGTACATAATGGTAAATTTTAATGAACTGTTTGTACCTAATTAAATAATTTTAGATGAATACCATTTACTAGTATATCCAAAATATTTCCATTCATTTCTTCTAGCTCATACACATTTCTTTCTTTGCATTTGTGAATGCAAAAGAGACCCTTCCATAGTGAATCAAATTTTGCATGTTGCCTTGGTTTTACAACTCGTTCATCAAATTCTAGCACAAGACTCCCCTCCCTTAAATCTAGGTTGGAGGCCTTTTTATCGAACCAACATTTAACCACCTACTGGCATTGGATCATGAAATCAAACGCCTTTTCCATTTTCTCCTTGATACTTAAAAGCACGACCAATCTCACCTCCATTTCGCTATCCTCCTCAACTTCTAAGGACTTTAGTAACTACAAGGTCGGGATCTCCATGGAGATGGGTAGGACTACTTCCTTTTCGTACACCAACTCGTATGGGGAAGTTTCTAGAATTTTTTTAGGAGTGATGTGGTCTGCCCATAAGGCTACTCACAGGTGCCTATGCCATTCTCTTTGGTACTTCAACCTGACCCGGTATGCTTTATCAACCTAATTAAGTTCTTGTTGGTTAATTATGCTAACCCATTCCCTTGCAGGTAGTAGTTGGACAAGGTCTTGAGGTAGACCCCATGCTTAAGGGAGAATTCTAACATCCCAGAGCCTACAAAGGCTCATGCATTGAATGAGATGATGGTCTTTGGTGAACTAAACATTGCTACCAATTAATCTAGAAAATTGACAATCTTTGCTTATGTAGCGTTCTTTAGGGAAATGGACTTCATCCATCTTATGAAATAATCAGTTGTTGTGAGTATCCATTTGTGCCCTGCATTGGATATGGGATTGACCCTAATAAATCTGACCCCAGTGTGCAAAGGGTTATTTGGTCATGATTGGGCTTAATAGAATGGTGAAGTTCTTCTACTTGTCAATAAAATACTAGTAATGAGTGCATTTTTGTGTAAAATAGTGGGCTTCAGAGAACATTGTAGGCTAGTAGTAGCCTGTCCGCATGATTTTCAAGGTGGTGGTCTTGGAAGAGAAGTGTCTGCCCTCTGGGTTGCTATGGAAATCATTTAGAATCCTTTAAGCCCATTGCTTGTCCATGCAGTGGAGGAGGACTACATCATATTTTCTTTTAAATAGAAATCCCTCAAGCAATATGCATCCAGTGCCTTGTAGCATGTAGTATCATCATTTATGAGGTGGGGTGCCGGTTGGGTACTAGCTAGTCTATATGAAACATTCCTGATCAACCACCCATGACTCCTCGAATTTGAACTGATTTGCATAGACCTAGTCAATTTCTCCTTCTGCTTGAGGGCCTAGTTCATGTGTGATATATTCGCAAAGGCCTCTTCCTCAAACCAACTTCGTCATTCAAATGTCCACATCATACTCCAGGATCTTAGTGATCCAGTTGGCCCTCTTCTCAATTATCTTACCCTCGGCGATGTACTCTCTAGTGTTGGGATGGGTGAGGGGAACTGTAATTTTTCTTGCTTCAACTAGATGTTAGAACTTTTTGAGGATTTTGATGAGGGAAAAGGCCTACTTTTCAATGAATTTATATATGATTTTGCATCCTTTAATATTTTAGGAATGAAAAGAAATGGGATGCTTTCCACCTCCTTCTTCGTCTCTTTGCATGACCATAGAGCCTATGTTGTGATAGCCATTGTAAATGTATAGTAGGAAGTCCTTGGAGAAGTCTAGGTTAGCTAACACCGAAGCTATAGAGATGGTTTCCTTAATCTACTTAAAAGAAAGCTTACCTTAAGAGCTTCATTTAAATGTTAAGCCCTTCTTCAACATCAATGTGATGGGTCTCACAATTCCTACGAAGTCCAAAATAAACTAGCTAATGAAGTTAATTTTACCTAGAAAATACTATAACCCTTTTTTATTGACAGGAAGCGACAAGTCCATTATAGCCTTCACCCTTTTGGGGTCTATGGTTATTCCTTCTTTCGATACCACAAAGCCAAGCAACTTTCCCTACGGTATGCCAAAAACACATTTTTTGGGATTTAAGGAAATATCCAACTATTGGAACTTTTGGAAGACCATTTCTAGATGATCAAACTAATCACCTTTTGATTTGGAGAAAGTGGTCAGGTCATCCAAATATATTAGGATGATCTTATTGATCAATCCTTTAAAGGCGATATCCAACGCATGTTGGAAGGTGGCACCCACATTGGAGAGTACGAAGGTCATCTTTGTGTACACAAATGTTCCCCACTTAGTGGTGAACAATGTTTTGTGTTGGTCCTCCTCATTTTCATAAACCTAGTTATAGCGCAAAAAAACTGTTGAGCAATGAGAACATCTCTAATCCAGTTCCACGGTCTACAAGATTTTCTCCATTGAGGGTAAGGGATAGTAGTCCTTTAACAAAGCTTTATTCAAATCCTGAAAGTCCACATAGAGTCATATGTCACCATTCTTCTTCCAAAAAGGGACCAAATTGGATACCTAGGTAGAATGCTTGATCGGATAGATTATCTTTGACTTAACTAGCTTGGTAAGCTCCAGTGCCATCAACACTTCCACCTTTGGGTTAACTGGTCTTTGCTTTTGTCGAACAGGTTTAGAGCCTTCATCCAAGTCAATTGTATGCTAGATAACACTAGGACCATATCCATTAACGTTTTCGTAGGTCCAAGCTACAACTCCATCACATTTAGAGGATAAATCTCAACCTATCCTTGTCTGCTTGTGGCATGTTTCTCTCGTCTTTTAGCTTCCTGATACTTCCAACCTTGAGGTCTTCATAATCCTCTTCATGTTAGTTCTAGTCATTTTTTATGTATAAACGGGCAGACAATGGTACACACCGCATATTGGCTTTCGAATGATTTAGGGGTTGGCTCAAATTGTCAGCCAATAGAGGCCATCCGGTTTGCGGCAGAGTTTTGAGATCATGGGATAACATGTATGTTAAAATATTTGAACCCTTCAATTAGATCCCATATTATGTGCTAGTAGGACCTCATGCTTAAATTTTCGGTGGTAGCCTATCCTCAGATATGGCTTACAACCACCTTTGAATCCCCGAACACCTGTATTATTTTTATGCCCATCTACTCTACTAGATTCAATCCATGATCCAATGCCTCATATTCCATGTCGTTATTCAAGCACGAGAACTAGATGTGGAAAGCTATAAGAGTCTTCAACCTAGTTGGAGATACTAGTTGGATGCTAGCTCTGGAACCAGTCTTACATTTGACACCATCAAAATATAGTTTCCATAAGCTATTATTTCCTAGTATGCTTGGTTCTACCTGTTCCTTCATTAATTTTGGGAGAGCTTGATACTCATTGAAGATCATGTAGGTACCTAAATTGGTGGCATGGAAATTCTCGAAAGGATAAAAATTGATGAATTGATTAAGCAGGACTTCCTCCTCAGGGGTCCGATCACTTGTGGCCTCTTCCTCTTCCAATATTTCTATGCAGTACATATTTTTTGAAAATGAGGTATGTGTTGCTTCAAAGATCAATACTACATCCTCTACTATATGTTCGAGGCGCAATGGCTTAAACAGGATCTTTATCTTCACCCTATTTTTTTTCCATAATATCAAATGAGACCAATCAAGTGCTAGATATCTGCCAAGTTTTATAGTGAAGTCCCTTGAAAGGCACATACCGAAGACAAGGGGAATGCCAATTATGATCACTTCTTGCTTGATGGTTTGGATTAGATAGGAGAATAGGGTCAAAGAAAGATCTTTAATGTGGCTGATAGTTGGAACCTTCCTTCCATCCAACTACATGATCCCTTTCTCGAGAGGCTCATACTTTAAATTCAAAGCACCAACCACTTGTTTAGGCATGAACGTGGTGCTAGCCCCCGAATCAATGAAATTATTATGCAAAAGCTTATCTCCCACAATAAGAGTCAGAAAGAAAAGAGTGGGATTTGGTTTTTTTACCTCTTTTATGTTTGTTTTGTCTGTGATGTTCATGTATCCCATAGATCCTAAGGTTTGAGGGTCTGACATGAGCCTTTTCCTTCCACATTGATTGCATAGTGGGATTGTATCTACATATAGAGCCTATTCTTCATTTTTTAATGCCTCCTAGAGCAAGACTTTATGCTCTGGTATTGATAGGATATCCCACAAAGACACGTTAGTAGGCGCCTTCTTTAGTTGCTCCACCACATTAAGTGTTTCAACTGGTGGGACCTTGGGCTTAAATGGTGGTGTTTTCTTTCCTTAGGGAAAGGTCAATCCAATTTGGATGGGCTCAAGCCCTTGACCATGTCCTTCTGTAGGGATGGTTGATCATGCGACTGTTGAGTTGGCCATGTCTATAAAGCTTGTTGTACTTGTGGTTTTGATCATTGTGGTTGCAGCCATTAGGGAGCTTGTTGCACATACTCTCCGATGAGTCTTCTCTTGGATCATGTATTGTAGTCTAACTATACCTACAGAGCACTGGCTATTGGAACATCAATTGAAAATACCAAATCTTCCTCCTCCAGCCAAGAGAAAATTGCTTGGTCTAATGAGATATCCAGTTCTTGTTCTAAAGACATCCCTTGAGTCCACATGTTGTATCAAGCATTCTCCATTCTAGAGACTGGTAGTCTTCTACATTCAAAAATATTCCCTAGCTTCTCTATTTTGCAATCTTCTATTGAAGATTTCCTCTCGAGCAATTTAGGGGCATGTTGGTTACTTTTTTAGAACCAAACTTAATCTCAGTCCTAACCTATGAGCTTTCCATGACCCAATTATCAGCTAGGTGGAGGATTGACCAACACTTAAGTAGAGTAATTACTACTTTACTTCTTCTCTTCGAGCTTTGTGAGACCCAGGGAGGGTAATCCCATATATACTCATAATGTTTCACACTTGGTTAAGAGTATTTCTTCTCACAAATACACTATTCCGTGAAAATCAGCTTATCAAAAGCTCAAAAAACCTCAGATAGAAGTGTTACTTATTTTCAAGGAGTGCGCCTTCATACCTAAAAGTTGGACATTGTAATTTAAAGTATTTTGAATCATTCTTCATCTTGAATCCTAGGCCCAAATCAATACTAGCTCAACTCACTATAAGATAAACTAACAAGATAAGCATTACTTCATCTAAGGCAGAAAATGAGTTACAACTGATAATCAATCAGTAATACAATTTTAATTGAAACTCAGAAATTAGTGGACCATTAGAGTGTCACTTTATAACATCTAACTCATTGAGTCCATAGAATATCACTTCCTTACCAAATCCTATATTATTTTCTCAAAAACTAATGAGCTCAGTTCAACATTTAATCAATTCATTGAACTAAAGCATAAAATAAATTCATACTTTGTGCAAATGAAAAAAGACAAATAAAGCTATGATTTACAATCTTCATTCATAACCTGGAAGAAAATACATAGGAGAGAAATATTCTAGAACTAAAGTTCTTCTTCATTTCTGGTATTTCTTTGTAAAACCATGTTTAAGATTCATACACGATATAACTTTCATCTTAGACTTGCTTCTGATACATCTACTAGAGTGTCTATTTACATTTTATTCTACTATTAGAGTATAGTATCTACTATGACCATGTCTAGACCCAAAACTTTGAACTCTCCCTTTTCAGCCATGAAATCCCCTTTATATAAAAAGGGGAGCAACAAGCACCCAGGTGAATTACAATTTCAATTTCATTTGAGTTCATTTAAAAAACCTAATTCTAACTAACTCCTCGAAGGACTCCCCAGGAAGTCTTATACCTAATTATTTTAGGAGAGGGGAGGAAAAAAACATGATCATGACATTTAGCAGTCATTGTCAAAACATTTGTTGTTTGGAACAAAATGATTTGGTTCATATCATCTGGAAGGCCATCCACATCAACATGAAAAAAAAGACACACCATGGACATATGAGAACAGATACCTCTTATGCAATAACCATGATGTCACCAAAAACTAAAATATGAAGTGACCCTATTTAGAGTTTTCGACACCCAAAAATGTCTAACCGCTCCTTGTTCTCAATGCAATTGGAGGTATTCCCAACACGTCATCATCAAAACTCCCATATGGCACTAGGGAACATAGGTACTGGCCATATTCCAAGTCGATATTAGTTTCAACATCTGAGGGTGAGTCTAAAAGTGTGATAGGACAATTGTGTCTACCCAGGTGGGCCCTATGACTCTTCTCCTTCTTCCTGACCTTTTTTAATGGTATTTCTAGTTCCTTGCCTTTGCATTTGACCACTTCAGCGGGAAGAGTCCTACTCCTTAAACAATATCTACTTTGCACAATTGACTTCTTCTTATGGCCCCCAACCCTCATTTTACCCTTTCAAACCTCAAGAGAAGCCATGGCTTCCTGCTTAGCTATGTCCTTATGACATTCAAACATACTTAGCCCGCTAGACCTCCTAACAAGTGGAAATGATGCACCAACTTTTCCCATTTTCTCTAGAGCTAGTAGAGAGATAATTAAAAAGGTTCTTGACTTAAGACCCACAAAAGAAACACCCCAATCCCAATAATTGCAGACAACTCTAGAAACAGAAATCCTAAATAGACCAGGGAACTGTTGATGGCGATTTTGGCACCACAACAATGCTAAACAGAGTATTGCTACTCGGCTTCTCCTGAAAGAGAAAGGCACCACATGGATGCCTTAGTTCCCAAGGTCTTGGTAGTTGGGTCTCAACTGTGTTGATGTTGCTTAGTGACCAATGTAATAGTAATATTCAATGGGCCTGCTGGTGTTAGGGTTCTGGATTTCTCTAAGAACAAACATGAAGTAAATCCTATACTAACCATGGGTTTTAAAGAAATATAAAAAGACAGACCAGGGTTTTGAAATAGAAAAGAACAATAGTTCATCCAACCTTAACCAGACTTTGATAACTTCAAGGAATTTGCTAACTAAAACTGAAGAACAGAATTAACTTGTGATTAACACACAGTATCATTCATTCACAGTGCTAATTTTAACAACTGATTATAAACTACCATTTAAGTAAAACATAAAATACAATTTCATTCCTTGAAAGCCTTCAAAATCAAATGATTAACTTTGAGATAAATACCATTCTGGAACACAATATGAAGTGGATTTGAATCTTGTTGCTTCTGCTGTGGGTGAGACAGATAAGCAACATTTACAAATCTGGTACAATCACCAGTGTACAGAGAAATCTGTGTCTTCAAACTACTTCCATTTATACTAGAAAAACTTTGAAAATACATTACAGCTTATACCGAAATCTAATAGCTAACCAAGAAGGCAAGAGAAGCTCTCATTACTGAGAATCAAGATGCAACTCGATCTCCTTCTGCTAGCTGACTAACTTCTAACAGTTCTAACTCTAAAACAATACTCTAAACCTAGAAGTTCTAATCTAGAAGTCCGTAACACTAAAATTTTGGAACCCTTTACAAAGAGGAAAGAATGCCATATATACATCCTCTCCCAAGAAGAATGTTGGCGCCCATTTTTAGGGTTTACAAAATATCTCGTTGTGCCAAAGAGTCGGCGCCCAGATCTTTAACAAAAGTGGATTCTGTAATAAATCCTAATCCTGGCTGTCTTATGTCAGTGAAGATTATCTCCTGAGGTGCTCTATAGATCTTTTGCAGCTACCGCACTTATTTCTGGCCTCCGTGTCCATTTTTGACCTCCAGCAGAGCTGCTTTAAGTGCCCCAAAATATTGCCATTAATGCTAAGCTTCCTCTATCAGTAGATACCAGCTATCCAGTTGACTCATGGCTTTATCTTCTTCCCTCCACACTCTTCCCTCTCCAGATTCACTCTTCTGCAAGTTCGTCCATGTAGCACGGGCCAGTCGGTGAGATGTTCTAGCAAGCCATGGAAATCATACCGATCTCGCAAGGACCCTCGACAAGACTGCTTCCTCTTGGCCAGACGAGATGGAGAAATCGCATCCTCTCAGTGAGCTCTCATTTCTTTCGATGGCCCCCTCTTTCAGTCAGCAAGACATCCGCCTTCGGCAAGACGTCATGGCGGGCGCCAAGAGCTACAACGATATGTTCCTTCATTGGCAGATTCGTCGCTATCGGCAAGACACGAGACGGTCGCTGAGACCACATAGCGAAACCCTTATTTTCTTTGGAGTCTCCCCAACATCCTTTGTTGACCCTCTCGCACCAGCTTTTGTTGATGTTTTGGCATGACTTTCTTCCTTCACCAAGACCTTGTGGTGAAGGCATGATCCTTGGCCGAGCCCATCTTGTTATCGGCGAGACCCTTTGGTATCGACGAGACATCTCGTCGATCTTCATTCCATATACCGAAGCCACACCCCTTCGGTGAGACTTCAATTGGTTGCTAGGACCTTTTGGTGAATGCTTTTCCTTTCAGCGAGTTCCTTTTCTTTCTCGGTGGACTCACTTCATTCTTTTGGTGTGACCTTCACTCATCGCCAAGACCCTGTGGCGAAAGTATAACCCTTCGCCGATGCCACCTTGTTCTATGTCCGGCAGACTTATTTTCTTCGCTGGGACCCTATATCGACATCACAACCTTCTATCAACCCTTGTCATCGATGTGACCATGGATCATCAGCGAGACCTCTCACTGCATTCATTTCCTTTCACCGAATTCTGGTGTCGCCAAGACCCTGTCACAGTCACACTGAAATGGAATCTTTCATTATATGCGTTTTGCTGTAACCTCCCCTTATTGGGAAGACGTCCTATAGACACCCCATGCCTTGGCAAAAGCTTTACTAGCTCATCCCTTTGTCGCTGTAACACACTGATTCTCTCATCGAAGACACTCAATAGACTCTTGGCACTATGTCGGTGAGACATTAGGCTCTCGGCAAGACTTCATCCTGAATTCAATATCTCCCACTGAAGTGTTTGATCTTTTTGCTAGTTGGTGAGACTTTCTTTCCTCGACGAGACTTCTTGGCGGAGAGAGAACCTTATGGCAATATAAGAACCCATTTGAAGGCGGTTGGCAAGACCTTTCATCGAGATCTTTAAGAAATATCCTCATGCACATGACTGGATCCTGCAAAACAAGGTCTACATTAGTTCCCAAAGGCAAGTAAGATATATCATTATTTATCATGCTTTCAATTTTATCAAAAAGAAACATAAAACTAGCAGAGGCGAGGTAAAAATCGAACGGGAACACACTCCTTAAAACTGGCAGAATCGGGACCAAAACTAAAATAGGACGAGAGGGTAAAACTGGATGAATCCTGGTGGAACTGGGATCGGGAAAAAATACGACCCACAAACGGCATCCCTCGCCCTGAAAACTGGTGGGGGCGGAAGAAAACTAGACTCGGGATCGTAGTCGGGATGGGAACAAGCCATGGAAGTAATCACAACTTCCCAGTTCATACCCCATCCCGGATGCACGTCCTTGAGAAAAACCAAAACACAAAGGATGGGAAAAAAGCACCGACGGAGCTAGAGCAGAGCGACGAACAAGGCGGAACCGGGGTTGGAACCAAAATCTGAACCAGAAACTTCTCCAAGTTTTGGGTTCAGATTTCATTCCAAACCTGCCTCCAATGCCATCCAAAAAAGGAGGAAGAAAGGAATAGCAAGAGAACGAGGAAAGGGGGAGGACAACCTCACAACAAAGCAAAAAGAAACAAAATGAAAAGAACATGACAAGCGGAACAACTCGAACAAACGCGCAAGGGAGAGAAGACCAAAGTGGTGGGACCGGGGCTGGGGAAGGAACAAAAATGGAGATTGGAAGAAGCTCCAAGCTTGGACTCTGCTCTGGTTCCAGGCCCGCTAAAACACAAGAAAAAAAATGCCCAAGGCCGAAAATAAAACACCTAAGGCAAAGGACACAAATTGACAAAGACCAACGAAGAGCAAAGAAAAGGCGGGGTTGGACCCAAGATGAGACCAAAATGAGGAACTTGAGAAAGTTCAACATTCTAAACTTGGTCCCGGACCTGACTCTGACAAAGAACAAAAGAAACAAAAACCAAAGTCTATCAGAACCGGAACTGGGGTTGGAACAAGACCCGAACTTAGAAGGAATTTCAAAGTCCGGTATTGGTTCCGGTTCTTCCTCCGACAAAACTTTGGAAAGAAAACGCCTAAGGCAGAAAACCAAAGGCCAAAGGGAAAAGACAAAGGGGGACCTATTTTAATCCAGAATAAAATGGGGTGGTTATGCAAGGCATAACAGGAACCTAATCTCATACCAATTTTCTTAAGATAAAAACACTAAAACTCTACATAGGAAAGCTTAATCACCTTTACTACACACACCTTACTTCTTTTGTAGACTGAAAAGATAGTGTGAATAAACAACGATCAACCTGCATTTAAATAGAAAAATTGAACATGTAGAATTAATGATTTAGAATTCCTATGCAAGGGAATTGGTAACTTATTAGCTTCGCTCTGCATCTAGACTGTTCATCTTAGAGCAATTAAAACTTCATCTAAGGTGGCCATGAGAATTTTTTTTCGACCATTATCAACTTGCTTCTTGAAAATAGTCAAGCTATTTCAAATGATGCCATGTTCCCTTTTAACCTTGATTAATCATAGTTGATCTGACAATTAGCATGTATCACCAACCTAATTCATGCTTCTCATTAATATCGGTGAAGTACATAGGACTAGTTTCTTAGAGAAAAAAATTCTTTAAATTCTTCATCGCTGATTCCCCCCCAAAATTTAGGGTGCAATTCAGCGATGAAGTTACTCATGCAATTATTTTCCGTCCATTAGATCTTCATGCTTTAAGGCATTATCAATAGTTCTCTATTTTTCCTGCTACTTTCCTTTCTGATTTGTGTGAAATCCCCTGGATCATGCCACGTTGCTTTTTTCATTTATGGTCATCACTCATCATCGAACTACTTTATCTTCGCCCAAATCCATTAGTGATGTAAACATCTTGACAATGATCTTTAGCTCCTACTTTTGTGGCCTGACCCTTGGTCATATTTATCGTTCTGTTGTGCATCGCTAATTCAAACCTTGCGCTTAATATTTTATCTACGACAAGAGATGTTTTGATAGTACTAGATTTGGACACGTACAACCTACATAAAACAAATGTCAGAAAAGACACCGCTTGAGTGATCATATTACATTAGCGAGAGAAAAAACCCTTTAGAGGACCTCCATCGCTTATTGCTAGTTCAGAGTCCAAGTTCTAAATCAAATTTGTGATGAGTGATGAAGCTATAAAATATGGCCTTTGTTCATTGCTAATTCTTCTCATATATTTTTCAAGAAATTAGCGATGAGAAGATTTACAACTTTTGTTATGTCCATCATGCATTCCTAATGTGAGACTTAATATTCAAAATATATCTGTGATGAAGCGATATATAAGAAATCATATCACATTGCTCATCGCTATTCCAAGTTTATCTTTTTTATGGCCATCTGCAATGAGCGATAAAAATATAAAGGAAAAAGTATTGCTCATCGCTATTATCATTTTGAAGGCTTAAAAGCAGTTAGCAATGAGTGATATCAAAGAGAAAGCATCAATTCATTGCTCATTACTGATTCAAAGTATGCATCAGTGAATAAATCTGTGATGAATGATACAACTATGGCGGCCATCGATACATAAGTGGGAACCTTTTAAGCACGTGCTCATTAGTTGTTTTAAAAGAGGGGATTTCTCTAGGACGACATGAGAATAATAGGCTAAAGACTTATGAATCATGCCATACAATGGATGTAGAAGTTAGGTGATTCAAACCTAGACACTTGAAATGTTAATCACATGATGATATTTTATGTGCGTAAGAAGATTCTTTGTGAATGACAATAGGAAATCTAGTAAATGATAGAATAGAATTCCAAGCAATTAAAAACAAAACAAAAACCTAAACCTCATATAAGAACCCTACAACAAATGTAACAAATATTTTTAGGTTAAATTTCTTAGGTTTTTAACATGAGCATGCTAGAATTTTGTAAAAATTTGAAAGTGCCATCAATGGCTCTTTTTGGGGACGTTTATTCCTCAACGAACAGAGCAAGAATTCAGATCCTCTAGGAGAGTAGACCAAATGCCTACTCCATTGGGCAACAAAATAAAAAATCACCTCTACCCTGAATTGCTTTGGTTTGACAAGTCAAACCATATTTGATGGCCCAAGGCCACCAAGAACTGTAGGTCTCTCTTACCTATGTCATAGACAAATTTTTCATCACATCTCACTGGATCCAATCTGAAGACATTAATGGAATATGCCCAATTAAGCATGTTGATAACTCTAAATAACTTAGTAATTATAGTATTATCAACAGATTCACAACTACCCTGCATCTAAGAATCAAGTATACCCTCAAAATACTGATTATTATCTGGCAATGACTCATAGGTTTTGTCATTCAAAACATCATAAAATTGAAAATAATTTCCCTTAATTGTTTGCTCATTACCACACTATAAGAAAAGTCCATCCAGCTGAAAATATCTAGCACTCATACTCTGCCATATAGCTAGGATTATCAAGCTCAATCTAATTAGTAGGTTGCATGTTAAAGGTGGAATAGTCATAGGAACTAATCAAAATATTATGCACATCATGCAAACTACCTCTGAGTGTATATAAAGATATACACTCACATATTGGCACACATTGTTTCTATGTCTCAACATGTTGGTGTAGAGAATCATCAAGAATCTCTACCCTATCCTTATTCCTACTTACTCTAAACTCTTCTGCACACATCATACTAACATCTTCAGAATCTAAAGCTTGTTCAAAAGTGAGTAATTTTGGTTCCAAAAGATAATATGATTTCTCTTTTAAATCAACCTCTATATCCAGGTGAAAAGACTCATAACTAGGCTCTTCTAAATTAGGAAATGGATACTTATCCAAATCTGCATTAAGACATTCAAATTCTTGCTTACCAAATACATGGACTTCATGGTTATATGTTGTTCTTAACTCATCAACACAAGTTTCTGAATTTGCATCACCCTGCATACTTTTATGTTCATCATACAATGCATCATTAAAATCAAATGGTTGTTTGTCATTACCCAAATTATCACAATGGTGATTGGCCTGTTCATAATTGGAAAGAAATCAGATACCCATTTTTCATATCTTTTATAATAAAGATCATTATCACTGTGAAAATCAATATGAACATTACACAATATCCGAGGGTTACTCATATGTGTATATTTTTTATATTCAATGGTTAGAAAACTTGAAATCTGTTCACTACTTAATAGACCACAATCCTGATCCATTCTGTCAACCATTTCTTCCCCTTGTCCTCCAGTAGAAAAACATGCCTTACCAAGTTGTAACTCGGGACATACCAAGACCTTACCACTATCAAAATCTAGAAACTTCATAGACCGGGTTTCATCGTTGAATTGACCATTTTCACTATTATGAGCATCAGTGGTTAACATTGCAACACTCTTAACCTCTTCCTTCTCAAGCATGCACTTGTTCATATCTGAAACTACATGTATCTGATCTTTTGTACTCACACAACTATTCCTTTCATCAACATTTTTATCCACAGTTGAAGACAATAGACTTCACACATATTCATTCCTCATCTTTTCCATATTATCTAAACATGTTTAATCCATCTACATACTTAATATTCTGAAATCCTTCAACAATGCACTAGATCTCTCCTCAAAATTTTCAAAATACAAATGAATGCAATCTTATGTACTAGGTCTAAAACTTACAGGGATTAGTGCAAGAGCAACAACAAATTTGTGACTAAAAGAAACGCTTGACTCATAATCTTGTTTCTTAAGCTGCTTTAACCTTGTGACAAGATCAAAAGGTTCTTTTGCAAATTATTCTCTATAAGCATCCACTAGTTTATCCCAGCAAGAAAAGGACTTCTCAGGAAAACCTAAGTACCAATCCCTAGCTCTAGCTTCAAGAGATTTGACAAAAAATATCATGCACATATCTTGATCTCTAAAATGAATGTTTCACCATGAAGCTATAAAATTTTTGGACATGTATATCTCCTTCACAAACATTGCATGCATTAAACCTAGGAATCTACTTATAGACTTGAGATGGCATATTTTTAACCTTGTAATCAACCCATGACAAGTCTAATTGGTCATACAATTAATCAAATAAATTGACAAAAGGTGCAGAAACTTGTCTAGAAAATTTAGTATGATTATCTCTTAACTGGGCTTATCAGGTGCCTTTTTTTCAACTCTTTAACTCCCCTTTTGAATACAACTCTCCATTCCGGCCTTATCCTAGGCTTATTTACACTTGGGTTTGTTAGACCCTCAAAAATCCTTTGTATTTTGAGGTCTTTTATCTTCAATATCAGAATGGTATGTTGATTGCAAATAGGGTTTAGGGTTTTGTAAAATTGTCATCCAAATTTCCTTTTTGGCCTTTGGATGTTCTTTCTCTACGTTGACCTCCTGGTCCAGTCACTAGTAGTATAAGTTGTCTCTTGATTCATTTTTTCATGTTTCTTCCCAACCCCTTCGTGTTAAATTGTTCGGTCATCCCCGGTCGCATAATCTCTTAAATGCCCTGAGGTCAATCTTTAATCTTTGCATACAAATGAATTACATTTAAGTCATGAATTCCTGAGGGGTAAAGTCTCGTTGGCCTAGTCAGGGACCCTTTTTAATGATTAACTATTGACTATTCATCCAAGTTTGTTGGTCATGAGATCATGGGACTCAATCTGAACTGTTCCCAGTTGGCTCGCTCATTTGAAGTAGATGCAGTTTAATTCCAATGAGAACAATGACATGACACCATGTGTATTTGGGCTCGGCCAATATGTCTTGTCTCAACGCCCACAACTTTGAAGATCGACGGTGCTTGGTGGGCAAGGTAATTTGAGCACAACCATTCCCCACTGGATCATGGGAAAAGATGCAAGTTCTTTAAAAAGTGGCGAGATCAGTGAGGTGCTGACACCTGTGTTCTATGGCTACTAGTGGGTGGAGCCCTCTCATCCATAGGGAGAGTCTTGTTAGCAACTTTTTATTGGTTGTTAGTCTAAGCTAGAGCTATGTTTTGAATTCAAATGAGTTTGGCTCAATCAGAGACATTCGAAATACCCAGCTCAGCCATGGATCAACAACGTGCATTCAAAAAATGCAAGTACGCCCATTGTAATTATTTTGCTTTGCGTGAGTGGACATTAATGGTGGAAGTGACTCGTAAACTCATTCTACTTCCCCAAAAAATTATTTTTTCGCCTAATGCTTGCTAAATTGAGATTTGGAAACGTGTCTAAGGCAATACAAGGAGGTAAGAAACAAATTGTAGAAATCGTCTGGGTCGGCATTAGGGTTTGTCACCTTTGAAAGCAGTAAGTACCATAAACATAGTTTTATGCTTTTTCCAGTTTTCTAAACTAGGGTTGTTTTAATCCACTTTAAAACAAGTGCTTTTCATCATTTTTCTTTCATTACTTTTACAACTAGGGTTAATCTGTACTTTTAAAACTCGTATCCCTACGAATTGCCAAATTTTAGCATTTATCCTGAGTCGTATTGCGGTTAGGGGTCGAGTAGGTTAAAATCCTTCTGAAGGAATTCTCGCCTATCCAGACACATGGCTCCCAAAATTCAAGGTGCCTCCTCCTCTACCTAGTCTAGAGCCCTTTCTCAGGATGTAATTGATCAGCTACCCCAGTCTACAAATAAGAAAACAAAGAGAACGGTCTTGTTTCATGGCCCAACTGTGAAGGAGGGTTTGATAAATAAAGCTTTCTTTATCAAAGACATCGAAGTACCCTACATGGGTTAGCAAATGTTCCAACATTGGTTTGGAAATATAAATATTGGGTCTCCTTTCAGTAACCCATGGGATTTGAATATGGGAAGACTAGTTGTCCCCAATGTGTACATGGATGTGGACCATTTAAAAGATATTGCATCAAAGTATGATCCAGTTTCCAGGGTGGTCAGAACATATGATGGGGTGGTTATGGTAAAGATAACTTGTGAAGAAATTGAAAAGGTTTTTGACTTGCATGAAAGGAATTTGATTATGCTTCCTTTGGACATGGATGCCATCAGAACAAAGTATAATAAGACCAAGGTGTTCATTAGGTCAAAAATGTTACCTCTGCATATTGCAATGGTTGGGACCGGGAAACAACAGAGAAGGGTTAGGATTGATATAGAGAGCTTGAACCTCTCCCAATATTATTTTTCTGGTTATTTCAGAAAAAAACTATATACTCTTTTTACCAAATTGTAGGTGCCAATACACCCAACACATTACAAAAGGAGTATAGCTACCTAGCATCGCATATGTAGCATTCACCATATAGTATTGTTTATGACTATTGAACTTATCTAGTTGACCATATCCATGAAGGCTTAGTTGGATTGCAAGAAGGAAAACAATGGGTTAAGTTCCGGTGGTACTCATTGTTGATACATATGTTCTTGTTTAATGGACAAAAGGCCTTTGAGAAAGAGATTACAATGGAAAGGAAAAGGGATGGTGTTGACTTGCCTATTCAGTGTTGGAACCATGTTTTGGATAGAGATGATAAGATATATAATTTTGTAATGTTTATAAATGATTTTATATCCAAGATAAGGGAAGCCTTAGTATATCGGCCACCTAGGATCCCTAAGGAAATCCATGAATTCTTGACACCCAGGGAGCTAAGGCAAAATTTGAATTTGAGCCATAATTGGGGAGATGTGATTTTATATCATGATAAGACAATTTTCAAGATATATGGTAGTAGCTTGGGTCCATACATTTTTCTAGTAGATGTTCCTTTGAGAATTGGTTTCCATGAAACCATGAGATAGTTGGGAGTTGCCCAGGAAACACATTTACCAAAACTAGCAAGGAAGGGGTCATTCTTCCCAAAATGGATAGTATTTGCAAATTACATTTTGACAAAAGGGGTAGTCAAGGAACTAGAGCATCTTTTGACTCCTTATGAACTAATGATTGTGAACCCAAGGAATCATGATCCTGAGGGCTTCATTAGTAAACTCAAAGGACATAAGAAAATGAGTGCTTTTGTACATGCCTTTGATTATCCTAAGGATATCATTAGGAATATATCCAACTTTGAGGAAAAAGATGAAAGAAAAGCCAAATACCTAGCCTATAAAAAAATGGTAGAAGCTAAGAGGAAGAATACTCCTAAATATGACCCCTTGCCAGGTATACAGGGTGATTTCAACAAAGCTATGTATGTCATGGATAACTTTGAGAATGTAGTTGGTGTTTTGAGAGAGAAACGAGAGGTTTATGATAAAGGGAAGGCAGTAGTAGGTGAGGAAAATGTTGAAGCGACATTAGAAGAAATACTTACATATCAAACGTCCAAACAATTAAGAATTTATTCTAGAAGGAAGAAAATAACAAGTGAGGAAAGAAGCCCAATAGCCCCTACTATCTCTAAAGGACCAAAGGCATATTCCCCAAAAGTTGAAATGCCACCTTCTCTTGCACAGGTCTGTTTACCTATAATTGATTTGGATTCACCTCCTGAAATTTCTGCTCCTCCTGAGCAACCACCTCAATAGAAGCAGAAGATTGAAACAAAAGGGGTGGTTGATTATTCTGACACAGATGAAGATGATATTTATGTCACCCCTGAGGAAATACAAATAGGAATACCTCCGCATGAGGGAAAAATTACATCAATTTTGAGATAGACCAACCTCAACTTGGGAAAGCTCGACATTTGTGGATTGAATACTGTAGATTATTTGAGGGTAGAGGCCAGTAAAGAATTTATGGAAGATGATTCTTTCATTTAGACTTCGACATTTTAAGATTTCTAGTGGAAACCCAAAAGTGCAATCTATGTTGAGAAGGTAGCCATTGAAAGGATCTTGCACCCTGAATTGCCTCAAAGTTTCATTGAGGAAAATGTAACAAGTGCTATGAAGGATGAGTTTAAGAAGATCAATGCCCAACCAGGCAGAGAGCTTGTAAAGAAGAGTGGTATATTGTTATTACTAGAGTGGAACATTGTAGATGCTATTGTTTTAGATGTAATAAGAAGGGTTGAAGGACCTTTTTTGAAGATAGAGGAAGACTTGGAAATGGCAATTCGAGGTTATAATTTTAGTGAAGATTGGGATGCATTGGCGATATGGTCATTATCCCTGGCATCTAAGAAACCATCCTTGGTAGAGCCATCAACACTTTGTGGGTATTTTCTTGTAAAAAGAGTTGTTGATACCCTAGCTTTGGAAGCTATAGATATGGCTGTCAATGTTACCAGATTTACTCGGTCAACTGTGGATGGCTTAACCTTGGAAAGAGATAATCTCAGAGTTAAATATAGTGAACTTCTAAATGATTATGACATCAACCAATAGAAAGTGGCTACATTGGAAACTGAACTGGCATTCTATAAACAACAAGATAAAATGTAGAGAGAAAAGGGTCAGCCTAGCTCAAGCCACCCATCTTCAGTTTCTCCAATGACATCTATGCATCACTCATTTCATAGCCAGTCTCTAGCAATAATACCATATGATCGGAGATGAGAACCAACTGTAGAGGAAGAAACAAATAGACCAAGCTCTAGCTCATCTAATAGAGATCAACTACTCCTGCAAATTGAGGTATATAAGAAGTTGTTAAAGAAGGGTCAAGATGCAATGTATGAGGATATATCAAGGATTTTTTGCACTACTTTACAACATTTTAATAAGAGGATTCAGGATAGACTTATTAGTGTGCATGACAATTATGCTTTGATGGTGCGTGCAATGAGATTGTTGAAAAAGGATAAAATGTTGGCTATACCAACTCTAAATAAATGGGTTCCAAGAATTAAGAGATTGAAGTTGATTCTAGTGGGAGTTGACCAACATGAAGATAAGTACCCTATGGTGCATCCAATTTATGATTTTTTATGCAAGTTAAGTGAACATAAGTTTCAGGGATATGCCTCCCAATTAGAGCAGACGATAACATAATTGATAGTTCAATATGCCCACACTGATTTGGCCCTAGTATCAGATATTGAGGTTGCTAACTATGAAGTGAAAACATTGTAGACATGGAAGAGGGAACTAGATGAGATCATTGATTCCCATGTAAATGAAATATGCAAAGCAGTTAACATTGATGTCTTCATTGATACTCTAGGGATGTTAACTTTTCTTATTAGTTTTTTGGAGGATTTCAACAAAACATCCAATGCAGTTGTAACCAAATATTCCCCCTATAGGAAAGCCATGGATGATATTATGGATTTTGATTGGCCATCTGAGAAAGAGTATGAGGAATTGGAAAGGTTGTATTGTGGCAAGTTTGGATTTTGAAACATATACTTGGTCATTTATTGTACAGGTTTGGCCTTAGAAATTGCAAATATAAAACATATGTTTCACAGAAAACTATTGGCTATTGATGATGTAGAATGTTGATCGAGATGTAGACTCACCCTATGGTCTACATCATTTTTTTATTTTGCTCGATGAATTGGACGTGCTCTTGTGACTTGTGCCTTTTTGAGAAGGAAAAGCTACTCTCTGTTGTAGATGCAAATATTCTTTGTCTTATGTGTATTCCCTCCATTTTGATGATTGCAAATATAACTAAATTTGGAATATGACTTATAGTAGTCCAATACAATATTGACAAGTGTACACTTGGCTTGAGGCTTGTTTTGCTCCCTTCTTCTATTAAAGGGAATTCAGGGCCATTTGTTTGGATCTTTTGTTTAATTTTTGGAGCTACAATTGAGAAAAATTAAGAAACAAAGAAAAGATCGGTTAAGTCTTTATCGAATGTTTTGAGTCTAGAAAGTAAATTTATTTAAATGTATGGTTTCTTAATATATTTGAACAACAATGTTCGATTCTTTGAGTCTATAGTCTCTCCCTTTGGTTTCATATCAGAATTATTAATGAAAATATTGATCAATGATCATTTCATTATTTGTTGTCATGTTATGCTTTGATGTATGATTTGGTCTTGGCTCTTATTCATGGAACAAGTTAAAATGCTTTAATTAGATCATGGGTTCTCATATGAAGTCACTCAGAATTGATAATTAGTTTGTAGTACTTAGTTTTTTATTTTTGAATTGCAGAGTGATATCATTGGATCATAATTGTTTAGAATTAAATATGCCTTATATTTCAATTTACGCAAACTCTTAACCCATAGATAATGGCACTAATGTTTATCCCATTAACCCTTTCCTAGGGTTTCAGTCGTTCAACTTAAGAGCAATATCTTAATATAATCATTGATCCGCCTGTTGCTTATTATTGTTTTATATTCTCCACTTGAGATGCATGGTTGTTTCAAAGAATTTCCACCTTTGCAATTGATTTCATCTTATTTGCAATTAATGAGAATTTATCTTCCTTTATTTACAATGTATGTGTGAATTGTCAAAGTGAGTTATCTATTAGGCATTGTGGTAACACCCTCCTGTGCCTGGAAGAACTTGAAGTGTACGAGATAAAGGGATGCACATTTTATCTCGTCAGATGGCCACTCTTCTAGCAAGTATTTGAGAATTGAATTTGGAAAACTCATAGATATTTGTTAGGGCCTTCTTGGTTCGTTAAAATTAACCAGTAGAATGGTGACTCTACTAGGGAGGTTTCATAACTTTTAGCGTCTCTAGTGCAGATTTGGTACAATAAGAGTTAAGTCTCTATCATCATTTTTGAACTAGGTTTCCATTTGCTCTTAGGAATCGCATAGGTCCTTTTCTATTCATGCGTCAACTTTTAGTCAATTATGTCACTTTATGTAGGGTTATGTTTAAATTTCTCTCTGAAGTTTCAAATAACAAGTCTAGATCCAATCAAATATTTGTTCCTAGCATCTTGGGTGGCGACTCTGAGTTTTCTCACACTAGTGTGACAAGTATATCTAACAAGAATATTGATGAGGAAAATTTTTATATCTCGAAAAACACCATGGGGAAGACCAAAATCCAGTTGAAGAAAACTTTTGAACAAAAAGCAGAATCTGAGCCTGCAAAGGATAGAAAACCTCTATGGAAGAAGAAAGTTGCAGAATCTAGTAAGTCCCAATTCTCTTTGTCAAACATCTCCTACTTTCAATAATGAAGTAATTAGTGCAAATACTGGTAAGGATTCAAGTAATAGTGGGGCAATTGAGGGTGGACAAGGCAGTTTCCCTGCTAAACAAGTATTTGATAATCTTAGGATTTCTAGTGCAGAGGATAAGTGGGAATTTTGGGGTAAGAGTAAAGCACCCTCAAACCCACCAACACCTAGGATGGGATATGTATTCCATGGGGAAAAATTCAATCCTAGAGGAGAAAGTAGCACTCCACCGACGCTCACTTTCCTTGGGGAAGAATTTGTGGATCAATCATTCCATACTCTAGCTTAGAGTGAGTATGGGGATTTCCTTGAAGATGAGGATGATATTAATAGTGATATTAAATCCTTGGATGAAGAGGTTGAATGGTTGGTTGAAAAAGCTGATAAAAGAGCTCAAAAGGAAAAGGAGGATAGAATTAAGGCTAAGCAGCTTGAAAGGGATGAGAAGAAAGAAAGAGTGGAGAAAATGAGAGAAGAATGCTAAGAAAAGAGCCTTTGAAAAAGTTACTCAAGAAAAGATAGCCTCAGAAAAGGCTGCTAGAGAAAAGGTAGTTAAGGAGAAAGTTGCTAAAGTAGTAGCCGACATTGTCCCTAAAGCCCCAAAAATCACAATCCTGATGGGAACTTCTGCTGCTAGTACTTATACATCAACCATTACTGCTACCAAGCCTTTTGACCCAACTAAGAAAACATCCTTTGTAGATCGTGGGAAGAATATGGCTGACTACTCCCACCAAAATGTCTCCAATGCTCTCGATACTAATATCAACACAAATATCTTTACTTCAACTGCGAAGACTCTTACTATCAATCCTAAGGTCAAGTCTGATCCATCTACTACACCTTTAGACCCTGACACCTTGAAGTTGCAATTGAAGAGTGAAGAGTTGGAGGAAGAATTGAGGAGGGTAGAGATAGAAGCACACAATGCAGAAGTGTCTAGAAGAATTGATTTCCTCAAAATTTCAATCCCAACCCCAGAGCCTTCAAGTTCTAGGAAGAGCTATAGTCAATCTCATGAAAATAAGCTTGGGGGGAACACTCCCAGTGGAGGGGGTGGTGGTGACAAAGGAGGTGGAGGAGGTGGCAACAAAAGTAGTAATTCTTATTCTAATGATGAGGAAGATGCTAAGAATAAAAATGATAGTAACAAAGGAAATGGGAAAGATAAGGAACATGGTTAGATGGATAGTAAGAAAAATGATGCGCAAAAGGATACTCATAGGGATAGGTGTCTCAGGCAGGCACCTCATAATGATAGGTATAGGAAATTGTCTTTTGACAACATCCCTGGTTATCCAAATCCTGTCCCAAATAATGCAAAGAAAAATCTTCCTAAATTTGTTGGAAATAATGCTCTTAGCGGAGAAGATCATCTTAAAGCTTTCCAGAGTTTTGTTGAAGACTTTTAATTGTGGGAAGATGATGTAGCAATGAAGTACATTATGCAGTCCTTAGTTGAGGATGCAAGGGATTGGTACAGAGGATTACCTGATGGAAGTATTGATTCAAAGGAATCATTCTACCATGCCTTTAGAGAATAGTATGGGGATCAAACTGATACTAGATTTAGATTAAATGATTTAAAAAACATCACCGAAGGACATAATGAATATATTGTCAAATTCAACACAAGGTTTCAAAAGTCTATGAACAGGGTACCTATGTATTTGAGACCTAACCCTGATGCATGTTTGGTGACATACTGCAATGATTATGACTCGAAGATGTGTTACTTACTTAGGGACAAGAATCCATGAACTTTTCCTGAAACATATAAAATGGCTATAAACATTGAAAATAATAGGATGGATTATGGTTAGGTAGGAAGGAGAGAGGAGCCTAAGGTTCAGAAGAATTCCAAAGCTCAAAATGTGAAATCTAGCAAAAATGTAGTTCCTGAGGAGAAATGGGACCAAGTTATTAGTCTATTACAAAAGAAAGATAAAAATGATAAACCTTAGTTTCAGAGAAATGATAGGCCCCTTAGACTCCAAGATTTCCCTTATCATACCAATTGGCATAATGGTAAGCCAGTTCAAAATAATCAGAAGAATTGCCAAGCTACACCCAATCCTTTACATAAAAATACCACAAATGTAGTCTAGGATTTTCCATGGTGTGAAGTATGTGATATGCCTCACGCATCACTACACTATGGTGTAGCTAGATCTATGTTGGAGAGCCAACAAGATCGAGGGGAATCCCATTCACTACACAATCCAGATGAATCAACAAATGTGTTTATGACTAGGTCAGATTTGGAGTATGGTGGTTATTCTTCTAGTAATGATGTTGACATGGATGATGTGGATACATAGATAATATAAGAAAGTATATACCATCAACAAGTGCTCTCAGATGAGGAAAAGGAATATGAGTATACTGCTTACAATTTGGAGACATCAAACTTTTCCTTGAGAAGATCTTCAAATGATGAGATAGAAAGATACACCATTGCCTTGGCTACTAGGGCTAAGGTGTGAAGTGACCTCCAATTGAGAAATAGGGTAGTGAGTGGAAATTAGGGCTACCCTAGAGGTTTATTTGTAAAAGAAGGTAATGCAAATGGTACATGAGCTAACACAAAGAACAAGAATGAATAAACCAAGCCTAAAGAGTAAAAAGAGATAAGAATTTGGGCGAAGAAAGGTAGTAAAGGCAACGCTAACACTGTAGTCACACCTCTTGATTCAAAGACTAAAGAATCAAAACTAGTCCCTGAGGTAACTGAAAAGAAAACTGATAAAGCAGTTCCCCAGGAAATAGTGTTTCCTGAGTTTCCTAGTTATTCTCCCATTGACATGTTTCAAGTCTTGTCCTAGATCAGGGTCACAGTCCCACTCCTTGAGATGATGAGGATTGATGATCATAAAAATAAAAGTGTGGCTATCATCAATAGTACTGTAGGAGGTAGTAAGCATAATGTAGGGGCTGATGCACCTAACAAAAGTTTTGGTTCACCAAAAGGTAATGAGATGGAAGTGAATGTAAGTGAAAATCCTGAGATATACTTGGGAACTACTATCACAGCAAACCCAAGTTTGGTCAATCCTTTCTTTTTAACACTAATTATTGATAGAAAGATACTCAGGAATTGTATGATTGATTATGGGGCTTTGAATAATGTCATGCCCATTAAGATCATGGAGGAAATGGGCTTGAAAGTTAATAGTACATATGGAAAGTGTTATGCCATGGATTCAAGGGAAGTCACTTTCATTGGTGTGATCTATGAAGTTCCATATAGACTAGCTACATTTCCTGATAAGGAATTAATAATCAGTGTCACAGTGGTGGACATTCCCCCTACTTATGGGATGTTGCTATCTAGACAATGGTGTGCCTCTATGGGGGGAAGTATGCAATGTGATTTTTCATTTGCTACTATTTCTATTGACTAGAAAGATGTTAAAATCGCCAAAGAGTCAAGGTTTCAGCACATGATTGAGTTAGTTGAAGAACCATAGAAGCTCCCAATGATTAATGTTGTGGACACAGGCCTTGGTACTTTCCATTTAGAGGAGTGGAGATAGGGTATGGAGGAAATTAAGCCTACCCCAATAGCTAAAGAAATCACATAGACATCTCAAGAGAATGTCTTGTGGATGCTCTATTTTGATGGATATGTTCAAAAGAAGGCTCAGGTGCTGGGGTCATTCTTATCTCCCCTCAAGGTAAGATGTTTAAATATTCTTTCTTATTGCAATTCACATGCACCGATAATGTATCCAAGTATGAAGCCTTGTTACTTGATCTAAAGTTAGCTTCCAAGCATGGAATAAAAATGTTAAAAGTATTTGGAGACTCTAAGCTAGTGGTGTTCCAAGTTAGACCCAGATTTTTTGCTAAGGAAAAACGATTGAGGAAGCATAGGAATGAGGTATGGGATACCATTGAATCATTTGATGCCTTTGGAATAGACTAGGTAGAAAAGGGAGAGAATGTCAAATCAGACCTATTGGCCAATATCGTTGTCAAGCTTGATGATGTAACTTTTGATGGTGTCTTAAGGATTGAGGTACAAACTAGGCCAGCATTGCCTGATAACATCTGCAACTGGCAGGTGTTTGATGACGACAATGATATATTGAGATTCTTGCATTGTGTGGATAGATATGAGAATCAGGAGATTGATTTTAGTGCCCATGTAGTGGAAGTGGATGGAAAAGAGATATTGTTTGATAATGAGATAAACCAACTTAAGACTATTAAAATTCCTAAAGGTTTAGTAGCACTTGAAAGCGTTTTTGATGGCCCAGATATATCCAATGTTAAGAAAGCAAGTGCACACAAAGAAGATCTCAAATGTCGCCCCTAAGAAGGTATATAGAGGAAAGAGAATGAAACCACATATGAGAACCATGTTGATTGCATTATTAAGGAAATACAGACATGTGTTCGTTTGGTCTTATGATGATTTGAAAGCCTACAAAGAGGATTTTTTTCAACATGGAATTCCACTAAAGCCTGATACAAAACCTTTCAAGTAGAAACAAAGGCCTATCAATCCTACCTTAAGGCCCAAGATGCAAGAGGAGCTCACCAAATTAAGTGATGCGGAATTATCAAACCTATAAGACACTCATCATGGGTTTCTAATCCGGTTCCTGTCAGAAAGAAGAATGGCGACTTAAGATTATGTGTGGATTTTAGGAACCTAAATGTTGCATCTTTAAAAGATAATTATCCTTTACCCAACATGGAAGTGATGCTACAAAAGGTCACTGGTTGTGAATTACTTTCTATGATGGATGGATTTTCCGGCTACAACTAGGTCATGGTAAGGGAATCAAAGCAATATAAAATGACCTTTAAAACCCCGTGGGGGACTTATGTCTATATTAGGATGCCTTTTGGTTTGATAAATGTTGGTGCCACTTTCCAAAGAGCTATGGACGTAGCTTTTATTGATTTTATAGACTTATTCCTTTCTATCTATCAAGATGATGTCACTACCCATAGCAAGAAAGAAGACCATTACTCACATCTTGAGAAAATATTTGTTAGGGCCTTGGAGTATGGATTTTTGTTAAATCCCAAGAAATGTGCTTTTGGGGTTAAGGAAGGAAAGTTGTTGGGACATATTGTTTCAAAGGAAGGAATCAAGATTGATCCTGAAAGAGTGGCAGCTATTGACAAGATCACACCACCAAGGAATGTCAAAGGTATTCAATCTTTCTTTGGGCAGATAAACTTTATAAGAAGGTTTGTTACTAACTTTGCAAAAATAGTTAGGCCTATATCAAACATTCTTAAACATGGAGAAAAGGTGGCATGGTCAAAAGAGCCCATCAAGGATTTTCAAGCTATCAAAGATGCTATCAAGGTTGCACCTATCTTGAAAATTCCAGACTATGCCAAGCCTTTCCAATTATTTACATTTTCCTCTTTTCATACCGTAGCCAGAGTTTTGTTGCAAAAAAATGATGAAGGGTATGAACAACCAATTCTTTAGCAAATCCTTGCAAGTAGCTGAACTTAAATATGACACCACTGAGAAGTAGGCTTTCACCTTGGTTAAGGCTGTAAAATATTTCAAGACATATCTGACTGGTGCAACATTGGTGATTTATGTCCCAAGTGCAGCAGTCAAGGAAATCTTCACTCAACAAGAAACTATGGGTAGAAGGTGTAGATGGATAAATAGAATTCAAGAATTCAACATAGATATCTAGATTACCAAGTTAGTAAGAGGCCAAGGCATAGCCAGGCTTATGGATGAATCTAACTTGGAGGCCAACCAAATCAATGAGGTCGAATTAGAAAATGTTTCTCCAATTTGCAACATGGAAACATGTGGTTGGTACCGAAGGGTTGTTGAATACTTACAGACCATGAAATGCCTAGATGGCATGCCAAAGAATGAAAGAACCCTAAAGTTACATGCCATCAGGTATGTTATCATTGATGGTGAACTCTAGTGGAGAAGCCTAGAGGGTGTGTTGCTTAGATGTGTGGATGGTGATCAAGTTGAAGAGCTTTTCATTGAAATGCATAAAGGAGTGTGCAGAGGCCACTATATGGCCAATACAACAACAAATAAGGTCTTAAGGGATGGATTTTAGTGGCCTACAGTATTCAAGGATGCACACCAACTTGTGCAAAAATGTGATGCATGTCAAAAATTCACAGGAAAATTGAAACTCTTTGGTACTTTACCACTCAGACCAGTTTCAACACCAACCCCTTTAAACCAGTGGGGTATTGACTTTGTTGGAGAAATGGCAGTAAAATCTAGTGGACGACATACTTGGATTTTAGTTGCTACCGACTATTTCACCAAGTGGGTTGAGGCCATCCCCACCAAGAAAGCTACTAGCAAGGTAGTCATTGATTTCTTGAAGAAGAATATTTTGAGTAGATTTGGTGTCCCTGAAAGAATTGTGACAGATAATGCAATGTGCTTCAAGTCTAAAGAGTTTATGAACTTTTGTCATGAGCATGGTATGAATGTATCATATTCATCCCTGTATCATCCCCAAGGAAATGGACAGGCTGAATCCACTAATAAAAGCCTCATGAAGATTATTAAATGAGTTCTTGAAAAGAATAATAAAGCTTGGGATTCAAAGTTACAATTAGCATTGTGGGCAGATGGAACCACAGTTAAGAAATCTATTGGGCATTCCCCTTTCAACTTGGTGTGTGGAGTAGAGGCTAGGATCCCACACAATAATTTGATAAATATGTATAAGTTTTCGCAGGAATATGATACTAAGATTTGTGACAAGATGCAAAATAGGATGAATGAATTGTCCAAGCTTGATGAACTAAGGAGAGAAGCTCACAAGAAAAATGAAAAGCTAAAACTTCAAGTTAAATATCTACATGACAAGCGAGTTGTGCCAAGGAAATTTGAGGTAGGATGTATGGTATTGATGTGGAATGCCTGACTGGAGGATAAAGGAAAACATGGGAAGTTTGATCCCCTATGGCTTGGCCCATACCTAGTTATAGATATTCGTGGGGAGGATTCTTACTTCTTAGAGTCAGTTGCAGGTGAATTTTTGGAACTGCTAGTACATGGACAGTTCCTGAAACCTTATTTCTCCTAAAATAGGCATTTTTCCATGTACATTGTGTAAGTTTTATAAATTGTGTACATAGTGTTGGGTGTGTTTGCTTCCTGGTTGTGTTTACTTTCCCTGTTCGAGTAAGCTCCTAATTTTTTGATCCCTCTATGTTTGGTCTATTCTTCCAAGAGATCTATTTCTCACCATACCCACCAAGGGTATGCATCCCTGAGTATGAGATGCTATTAGACCCTAAAAAATTCTTGCTATTTTGAGGTCTTTTATCTTCAATATCAGCATGGTATGTTGATTGCAAATAGGGTGTAGGGTTTTATAAATTTGTCATCCAAATTTCCCTTTTGGCCTACGGATGTTCTTTTTCTACATTGACCTCTTGGTCTGGTCACCAGTGCTATAAGTTGTCTCTCGAGTCATTTTTTCACATTTCTTACCGGCCCCTTCGTGTTAAATTGTTCAGTCATCACCAGTCGCATAATCTCTTAAATACCCTGAGGTCGATCTTTAATCTTCACATACAAATGACTTATGCTTAAGTCATGAAATATTGAGGGGTAAAGTCTCGTTGGCCTAGTCAAGGCCCCTTTTTAATGATTAACTATTGAGTTTCAATGGAGGTTTTTTGGTCATGAGATCGTGGGACTGAATCTGAACCGTTCTCCAATGGCTAGCTCATTTGAAGCAGATGTAGTTTAATTCTGGTGAGATCAGCAAAACGACACCATATGTATGTGGGTCCAGCCAATATGTCTTGTCTCAATGCCCACAACTTTGAAGATCGACGGTGTTTGGTGGGTGAGATAATTTGACCGCAGCCATTCCCTACAGGCTCGCGAGAAAAGATGCAAGTTCTCTAAAAAGTGGCGAGATCAACAAGGTGCTGACACATGTGTTCTATGGCTACCAGCAGATGGGGCGCTCTCATCCATAGGGAGATTCTTGTCAACAAATTTTTATTGGCTGATAGTCTGAGCTAGAGCTATGTTGTGAATTCAAATGAGTTTGACTCAATCAAAGTCATTTGAAATACCCAGCTCAGCCATGGATCAACGACATGCATTCAAAATATTTAAATATGCCTGTTGCAATTGTTTTTCTTTGCACAAGTGGACATTAATGGCGGAAGTGACTCGTAAACTCATTCTACTTCCCCAAAAAAATGTGTTTGTGCCTAATGCTTGCTTAATTGAGATTTGGAAATGTGTATAAGGAAATACAAGGAGCTAAGAAGAAAATATTGAAAATCGTCTGGGTCAGCATTAGGGTTTGTCACCTTTGAAATTAGTAAGTAACATAAACGTAATTTTATGCTTTTTCCAATTTTCTAAACTAGGGCTGTTTTAATCCGCTTGAAAACAAGTACTTTTCATCGTTTTGATTTCATTACTTTTAAAGCTAGGGTTAATCTGTGCTTTTAAAACCCATATCCTTGCGAATTGCCAAATTTTAGCATTTGTCCCGAGTTGTATTACGCTTAGGGCTCAAGTAGGTTAAAATTCTTCTGAAGGAATTCTTGCCTATCCAAACACATGGCTCCCAAAATTCAAGGTGCTTCCTCCTCTACGTAGTCTAGAGCCCTTTCTCAGGATGTAATTGATCTGCTACCCCAGTCTACAAATAAGAAAATAAAGGGAAGGGTCTTGTTTCATTTCCCAACTATCAAGGAGGGTTTGATAGATAAAGATTTCTTTATCAAAGATGTTGAAGTACCCTACATGGGTTGGAAAATGTTCCAACATTGGTTTGGAAATAGAAATATTGGGTCTCCTTTCAATAACCCATGGGATTTGAATATGGGAAGATAGGTTGTCCCCAATGTGTACATGGATGTGGACCTTTTAAAATATATTGCATCAAAGTATGATCCAGTTTGCAGGGTGATCAGGGCATATGATGGGGTGGTTATGGTAAAGATAACCTGTGAAGAAATTGAAAAGGTTTTTGACCTGCATGAAAGGAATTTGAGTATGGTTCCTTTGTACATGGATGCCATCAGAATAGAGTATAATAAGACCAAAGTGTTCATTAGGTCAAAAGTGTTACCTCTACATACTGCAATGGTTGGGATCGGGAAACAACAGAGAAGGGTTGGGAATGATATAGAGAGCTTGAACCTCTCCCAATGAATTATTTTGTCGGTTATTTCAGAAAAACTATATACTCTTTTTACCAGATTGTAGGTGCCAATCCACCTGACACATTACAAAAGGAGTGTAGCTACCTGGCCTCGCATATGCAACATTCAACATACAATATTGTTTACGACTATGGAACTTATCTAGCTAACCACATCCATGAAGGCTATAGTTGGATTGCAAGAAGGAGAAAAATGGGTGAAGTTCTACTGGTACTCATTTTTGATACATATGTTCTTGTTTAATGGACAAAAGGCCTTTGAGAAAGAGATTACACTAGAAAGGAAAAGGGATGGTGTTGACTTGGCTATTCAATCTTGGACCCGCATTTTGGATAGAGATGATAAGAGATATAATTTTGTAATGTTTATAAATGCTTTTACATCCAAGATAAGGGAATCCTTAGTATATCAGCCACCTAGGATCCCTAAGGAAATCCATGAATTCTTGAGACCCAGGGAGCTAAGGCCAGATTTGAATTTGAGCCATAATTGGGGAGATGTGATTTTATATCGTGATAGGACAATTTTTAGGATATATGGTAGTAGCTTGGGTCCATACATTTTTCCAGTAGATATTCCTTTGAGAATTTCTTTCCTTGAAGTCATGAGACAATTCAGAGCTACCTAGGAAACACATTTACCAGAACTAGCAAGGAAGGGGTCATTCTTCCCAGAATGGATAGTATTTGCAGATTAAATTGTCACAAAAGGGGCAGTGAAGGAACTAGAGCATCTTTTGACTCCTTATGAACTAATGACTGTGAACCCAAGGAATCATGACCCTAAGGGCCTCATTAGTAAACTGAAAGCACATAAAAAAATGAGTTCTTTTGTACATGCCTTTGATTATCCTGAGGATATCGTCAGGAATATATCCAACTTTGAGGAACAAGATGAAAGAAAAGCCAAATACCTGGCCTATAAAAAAATGGTAGAAGCTAAGAGGAAGAATACTCCTCAATATGACCCCTTGCCAAGTATACAAGGTGATTTCAACAAAGCTATGTATGTCATGGATAATTTTGAGAATGTAGTTGGTGTTTTGAGAGAGAAACGAGAGGTTCATGATAAAGGGAAAGCAGTAGTGATTCAGGAAAATGCTAAAGTGACATTAGAAGAAAGACCTGCATATCAATCGTCCAAACAATTAAGAATTTATTCTAGAAGGAAGAAAATAACAAGTGAGGAAAGAAGCCCAATAGCCCCTGCTATCTCTAAAGGACCAAAGGAAGATTCCCCAAAAGTTGAAATTCCAACTTCTCTTGCATAGGTATGTTTACCTATAATTGATTTGGATTCACCTCCTGAAATTTCTGCTCCTCCTGAGCAACCGCCTCAAAAGAAGCAAAATATTGAAACAAAAGAGGTGGTTGATTACTCTGACATAGATGAAGATGATATTTATGTCACCCTTGAGGAAATGAAAATAGGAATGCCTCTACATGAGGGAGCAATTGCTTCAAGTTCTAGACTGACCATACTCAGATTCAAAAAGCTCGACATTCATGGATTGAATATTGTAGATGATTTTAGGGCGGAGGCCAGTAAAGAATTTATGGAAGATGATTCTTTCATTGAGACTTCAACATTTCAAGATTTTTGGTGGAAAACCAAAGCTACAATCTATGCTGAGAAGCTAGCCATTGAAAGGATATTGCACCTTGAATCACCTGAAAGTGTCATTGAGGTGAATGTAACAAGTGCTATGAAGGATGAGTTTAAGAAGATCAATGCCCAACAGGGCAGAGAGCTTGTAAAGAAGAGTGGTATATTGTTATTACTAGAGTGGAATATTGCAAATGCTATTGTTTTAGATGCAATAAGAAGGGCTAAAGGACCTTTTGTGAAGACAGAGGAAGACATGGAAATGGCACTTCGAGGTTCTGCTTTCAGTGAAGATTGGGATGCATTGGTGATATGGTCATTATCCCCGGCATCTAACAAACTAGCCCTGGTAGAGCCATCAACACTTGGTGGGCAATTGCTTGTAAAAAGAGTTGTTGATACCCCAGCTTTGGAAGCTACATATATGGTTGTCAATGTTACCAAATTTACTCAGTCAACTATGGAGGGCTTAACCTTGGAAATAGATAATCTCAGAGTTAAATACAATGAACTTTTGAAGGATTATGACAACATCAAACAGAAAGTGGCTACATTGGAAACTGAACTGGCATTCTATAAACAACAAGAGGAAATGTAGAGAGAAAAAGGTCAACCTAGCTCAAGCCACCCATCTTCAATTTCTCCAATGAAATATATGCAACACTCATTTCATAGCCAGTCTCTAGCAATAATACCATATGATCGGAGACGAGAACCAATTGCAGAGGAAGAAACAAAAAGACCAAGCTCTCACTCATCTAATAGAGATCAACTGCTTCTGCAAATTGAGGTATATAAGAAGTTGTTAGAGAAGGATCAAGATGCAATGTATAAGAATATATCAAGGATTTTTTGAGCTGCTTCACAACATTTGAATAAGAGGATTCAGGATAGACTTATTAGTGTGCATGACAATTATGCTTTGATGGTGCATACAATGAGATTGTCGAAAAAGGATAAAATGTTGGGTATACCAACTCTAAATAAATGGGTTCCAAGAATTGAGAGATTGAAGTTGATTTTAGTGGGAGATGGCTAGCATGAAGATAAGTACCCTCTAGTGCAGCTAGTTTATGATTTTGTATGCAAGTTAAGTGAACAAAAGTTTCAAGGATATGTAGCACCATTATAGCAGAAGATAACATAATTGATAGTTTAATATGCCCACACTGATTTGGCCCCACTACCAGATATTGAGGTTGATGTCATGACCCTCTTTTTGTTAAAACTTTAGACATATTATAATTTTGTGTGGTAATATTATGTAAGTGGTTTTATACAATTAATTTATGTGTGAAGAAGGTAGAGATTAAATAAATAAAACAAATAAAAATAATAAAATTATTAAATACACACTCCTAAAAAGGAACAAATAAAAGTTAACAATATTAATAAATAAGTGTTTCATTAATAATTTCAACATATGGTATTAAAAAAATAAAAAAAAATGAATAAAATAATTGTGAATAAGAAACTAATTCATTAAGTGACAAGTGTCCTCATCTTATCCTGAGCATTATTAATTGACACAATCTATCATTATACTTAATTAATAAAATTATCCATTTTCCTAAGTCATATTAATTTAATATAATACATCATTTAATCTAATTAATTAGGATTAAGGAGATGTCACTATCCTTCATAATCTATTAATTAGTTAATCCTTAATTAATTGATTAATTAATCTTCATTATATTTTTTTCAAATTTAAAAATTCATTATAATCTCACTCACATGTAACTTGCATGCACAAGTCACTATCACCTTACAACTCATCCTCACTCACCCTTGTGTGGGAGTTCACACCATGCATGTGACCTTTCCTCTTTGAGCCATTTGGCTTCCCCGTGTGTGCTAACACGTGTGAGCACGCATGATCAAACCCCCTTCCCTTACATGTCATAGACATATCATTATCAAGCCATCCTCTCTCTTACATGTCATAGACATGTCAACATCTCATCTACCCAAGGTGTGCTTACAAATCAAAATTTGTATTTTAAAATTAGAATTCTCTTGCATAGGGTTATTTGGGTCTGTTTTATTGACTTTAGGATAAAAATGAACCCCTGGGGTAAGTACCTATGGGGTGGAAGCTTATTGAAAACATAATATGGTCTTTTGGACAAAGTATGAACCCCTAAAAAGTTACTTAAAGAGAAGTGACGAGTTTTATGATCTTGGGAAAGGTGTGGAGACTTGTCATATCCACTTCTCCTAAGGTGTGCTCACACATGTGTGAGCACCCTTGGCTCCTCTCCCCATGCCATGTGGTCCTATTTTTAAAGCCTCCTTCTTGTGACACTTGTCACAAGGTGAGGCTATCAATTCAAACCCCACCTTCTCAAACAATCCTAGCCGTTGAATCAATCTCTAATCTTGACCCTCCATTTACCTCCTCTCAAGTCTATAAATTGAGGTAATTTCTTCTCTCATCAACAACACATGAAGGGTATTTTATGCTATCATTTTGAAGAAGAATAGGATTGAAGGAAGGAGAATCAAGTTGAAGAAGGCACAAAGGGAATATTTGGAAGAAGATTGTTGCAACTCCATCAACATCCAGGTTTCCTTTATTTTGATTTCTTTTTAGAATAACCAATCAAATCTAGAAAATTTGTTAGGATCAAGCTATCACTCTATTTTCTATCTTAGAATCAATCTATTATTATTTTTCTTACCATTGATTGTTTTTCTAAACTAAATCTAGGATAAAAATTAATTTTAACTTTTATCTTTAAATCAATAAATTCATTCTCATCTATTTTTATTTATAAAGAAATATTATTTCTTTAAATTAAATTATTGTTTTATTATTGTTAAAATAAAATATATCTAAATACATGTCTTATAATATGGGTTTGTATATTTAATTTCTTAAAACATTTATTCTTTAATTTAGCTAAGTCATAAATAAAATAGTTTTTTTAGTATAAATAAATTGAAAGAATTTTCAAAGAGGTATCAATTGGATAGATTAAATAATAATTTATTTGATCTAATTAACAATCAAATGATGGACTCATACACTAAATGAGTTCAAGTTATTCCATGAACTTCTTAATTTTAACAATGCTACCCTAAATTAGTAAGACAACAAATTAACTAACATCTATGATTGAACATCTGTGATTGATGAAGACTTGGTCCAAACCATGGTTCTATGAGATAGTATTTAATTCTATTTACAGAAAAAAATAAAATTAAAATTAAAAAATAAAAAAAATGATTACTAACCATTGTTGAATATAACAAATGAACTTAGAATATACTTCTCTTCTTCATAAAATGATGATAAACTGAGTATGGTTATAAAAGATTTTAAAATAGAGGAATGGCAACTTTTATATCTTATGACAACACTATAGCTTTATGACAATAATTACAATTCTATGATAACAATTATGACTATTAGACATTAAATTTTAAGTTTAAATTTTTGTTTCATTAAATGAGAGGTTTATTGTTTTTCCAAATGGTAAGTAGTAAAATTGAATTCATACAAACAAAATACAATCTAACTTAAGGAATTAATAATACCTCTTTAATAAAAGTGCTTTTTATTTATGCCATAAACTTAACTCTTAGATTTATTGTTATTCTTCAAATAAACTTTCTTTCTATGCAATAAATTTATCTTCTTGAAGGCTTATAGCACAACATCATAGTTATGATATAATAAATTTGCAATAAACTTAATTCTTCAACATCATGGTTATTCTTTAAACATGCAAGTAGATTCAATTCTTAAAACAAGGTTGATTCATTTAATTACAACAAGGTCATAGTGAATATGTAATCATTAGAATATTATCAAGAATAAACTTATGCAAATTAATGCAAACCTACTTTAGATAGATTATCAATCTTGAGGCATTAGTAATATAACTTATAAAATTAAAATCAAGGCTCTTATTAAGAAATTGTATTGATTTATCTATCTAAGATATTAGTGAAATAACTTATGTAATTAAAATCAAGTCTTCTTTAGTCATGCAATTCAATCAAAATTAATAAACATTTTTCTTGAAACAATAGATTATGCCTTTGAGTTGGAAATTATTTATGCTATCTTAGATGGATATTTATCTTGAAAATATTATGCAATAAAAAAAAAACTACTTACTCTATGACATAGATTATGCAAATAGATTCAAATTTCTTTCCTAGGAAATACTAACATTGCAAAATAATTAGATTCATACCATCTATGAATTAGATCACCCATCTTGAAGAATTTAACTTTATGTTTAAATATTTTTATTTCATAAATGGATTTGACTATTTAATTCATTGTTACAAAAATTTTACTTTCATAGGATGTAAGTAGATGTAATACTTCTTTCTAGCAAATATACTTGAATAAATAATTTTTTTTATTCAGTAAATTCATTTAATTTTACTTCCTTAGAAAGAAGGTATAAAACTTTTATATTCCATTTGGTTTATATGAACAAGCTACTTTTCTTATTATTGATAATGCATTTAATTTCTTCTTAGATAGAAAACTTAAATAAGAAGAGGAAAACATAAAAACCAACAGCGTTCGGTATTAACGGTGCCTCTGACTCACGTTTATGGGTAATGTCATCGCGCTTGAGTTACTGCACTTATAGCCTAATAAAGCTGCAACAACGACGTCTATGGCATCATCCCTATAAATCGATGGGGAGTAATAAGGATCATTTTGGAGTTAAAATCCAAGGGGCGGGAAATCCCTCTTGGATCAATAATATAAAAAATGATAATACTATAATGGACTTACATCCGTTAGTGAAGATCATAGAAAACTCCAATAGGCTTTGGGCATGTGAATTGACTTTTTAGTTTTTTTATCTTTTATTTAACGGGCAAGGGTGATGTGACTTATAGGAACTTAGGACATAGATGAATTAGGAAACAAGCAAAAGATCACCATGAATCTTTATGCTTTATATGCTCCCTTATGTGGGTAGTAACTGAAGAGAAACTATCTGGGGCAGTGGCCCTAGAAAGGGTCACTTACCCACAAAATTGTTTATATCAAACAATAGATTAGAAAACAAAACTACATATTATACACCTTGATCCCGTGTTGGAACGGTGTATGTAGGCAGTCTAGGGATGGAGTTGTCCCTAGTACGCAGGCGCTCGGGGTGGGGATTTAGGATTGGTTAAGGGTGCTTACCTTATTGGCCTTGTTAAGATACCTTAAGATAAAGAAAGATACATAATTATTAAAATTGAAGTTAGAAATTACTTGTTATACTCAGAAGGAATCCCAGATGGATTCGCTTGATTCCTCGAGGCTTTAGGCCAAATTCTGAGGTGGGACTCAAGCTTTTATTAATAACTCACATACTCCTAAGGACGTCGACCTTGGTGCACTACTAGTAGGGGAGTGTAGTCTTTAGAGAGTGACTCAGGACTCGGATGGTCCCGATGAGTCTAAGTCTTTGGCCAGAGCATTTTCTAACCCATGTGGTTAGATGTCTACCTTATTTAGAGAGATAGATCTTGGTCCCAAATGGACATAAACCTAACCCAAAAGGTTAGATGCCTATCCCAGATGGATAGATGAGTATTGGTCCCATATGAACATTATCCTAACTTGTATGGATAGATTCCTATGCCAGATGGATAGATGCCTATCCCGTATGGATAGAACTTCCTGAGTATACAACTAATTGAGCAAGACATTAAGAGATTTACTTAAAAAAAAAAAAAATAGTGAAATTTTTGGCTCAAGGAAGTGTGGGTCTTTACAGTTGCTAACTATGAAGTGAAAAAATTGCAAACATGGAAGAGGGAACTAGATGAGGTCATTGATTCCCAGGTAAATGAAATATGCAAAGAAGTTAACATTGATGTCTTCAATGATACTCTAGGGATGTTAAATTTTCTTATTAGTTTTTTGAAGGATTTCAACAAGGAATCCAATGCAGTTGTAACCAAATATTCCCCCTACAGGAAAGCCATGGATGATATTATGGATTTTGATTGGCCATCTGAGAAAGAGTATGAGGAATGGGAAAGGTGTGTATTTTGGAAAGTTTGGATTGTGAAACATATACTAGGTCATGTATTTTACAAGTCTGTCCTTAGAAATTGCAAAGATAAAACATATGTTTAACAGAAAAGTATCAGCTATTGATGATGTAGGATGTTGATCGAGATGTTGACTCACCCTATGGTGTACATCATTTTGTTATTTTTCTTGATGAATTGGATGCGCTCTTGTGACATGTTCTTTTTTGATAAGGCAAAGCTGCTCTTCATTGCAGATGCAAATATTATTTGTCTTATGTGTATTCCCTCCATTTTGATGATTGCAAATATAACTGAATTTGGAATATGCCTTATAGTGGTCCAATACAATATTGACAAGTGTACACTTGGCCCGAGGCTTGTTTTGCTCCCTTCTTCTATTAAAGGGAATTCAGGGCCATTTTTTTGGATCTTTTGTTTAATTTTTGGAGCTACAATTGAGAAAAATTAAGAAACACAGAGTAGATAGGTTAAGTTTTTATTGAATGTTTTGAGTCTAGACAGTAAATTTAGTTAAATGTATGGTTTTTGAATATATTTGAATGATAATGAATATTCTTTGAGTCTATAGTCTCTCCCTTTGGTTTCATATCAGAATTATTAATGAAAATATTGATCAATGATCATTTCATTAATTGTTATTGTGTTATTCTTTGATGTATGATTTAGTTTTGGCTCTTGTTCATGGAATGAGTTAAAATGATTGAATTAGATCATGGGTTCTCATATTAATTCACTCGGATTTGATAAGTAGTTTGTAGTACTTAGTTATTGATTTGTGAATTGTAAAGTGATATCACTGGATCATAATTGTTAAGAATTAAATGTGCCTTATATTTCAATTTACACAGGCTCTTAACCCATAGATAATGGCACTGATATTTAGCCCATTAAACCTTTCCTAGGGTTTCAGTCATTCAATTTAAGAGAAATCTCTTAAAATAATCATTGATTGGCCTGTTGCTTATTGTTGTTTTATATTCTCCACTTGAGATGCATAGTTGATTCAAAGAATTTCCACCTTTGCAATTGATTTCATCTTATTTGTAATTAATGAGAATTTATCTGCCCTGATTTACAATGTATGTGTGAATTTTCAAAGTGAGTTATCTATTAGGCATTGTGGGAACACCCTCCTGGACCTAGCAGAGCCCAAAGTATAGGAGATAAAGGGATGTACATTTTATCTCATCAGTTGGCCACTCTTCTAGAAAGTATTCAAGAATTGAGTTTGGCAGACTCATAGATATTTGTTAAGGCATGCTTGGTTCGTTAAAATTAACCAATAGGGTTCATACACTTTTTGATATCAACTGTCTGAGGATTTTCAGACTTATGAAGCTTCTTTACAATATGTATCCAATTTTCTAATGGCATGGTTATTTCTCTTTGATAATCCATGGATGTATGCAAATCTAGTTTTAACTAATGGTGCACAATCACAACTATGACAATATGAAAGATCACTACAAATAGATAGTAATTCTTAGGATATACAACTTTATTCTAATCATCCATACTTTCCAGCTTATGAATTCTTAGACAAACACTTTGAATGGAACCTACAATAGCATTCAATATGACAGGTTCAACAGACAAAAGTAGGGAGAGAACTATGTACCTTCACACCTCTAGTTACTATAACTTTGAATAGAGCTTTTTATAATAACAAACAACAACCATTCATGTGTATAAATTGTAGAGCAGAGTTACCACCTCGTCAACAAGAGGAAAAACTTTGAAGCAAGGATATATTTATCTAATCTCTTCATCATTTCACAGTATTTTGAATTTGGGGCTGCTACAAATCAATAGGTAGATCTTGAACTTCTTCAACTTTTGAACCAGATGTTCATTTTGTCTTGACTCTTTAAAATGGTCTTTGACACATTTGTATCAAGGATAAAAAGGTGTCCCCATCAGAGTTTCCATTTTTGTTGGTTATTTTTTTAGAGCCAAACTTAATCTCAGTCCTAACCTATGAGCTTGCCATGACCCAATTATCAGCTAGGTTGAGGATTGGCCAATACTTAAGTAGATTAATTACTACTTTACTTCTTCTCTTCAGGCTTTGTGAGACCTAGGGAGGGTAATCCCATATATACTTATAATATTTCACACTTGGTCAAGAGTATTTCTTCACATAGATGCACTATTCCATGAAAATTGGCTTATAAAAAGCTTGGAAAACCTCAGATAGAAGTGTTACTTATTTTCAAGGAGTGTTCCTTCATACCTAAAAGTTAGACATTGTAATTTAAAGTATTTTGAATAATTCTTCATCATGAATCCTAGGCCCAAATCGATACTAGCTCAACTCACTATAAGATAAACTAACAGGATAATCATTACTTCATCTAAGGCAGAAAATGAGTTACAACTAATAATCAATCGGTAATACAATTTTGATTGAAAGTCATAAATTAGTGGACCATTAGAGTGTCACTTTATAACAGCTAACTCACTGAGTCCACAAAATATCACTTCCTTACCAAATCCTATATTCTTTTCTCACAAACTAATGAGCTCATTTCAACATTTAATCAATTCATTGAACTGAAGCATAAAATAAATTCATACACTCTGTGCAAATGAAAAAAGACAAATAAAGTTGTGATTTACAATCTTCATTCATAACTTGGAAGAAAATACATAGGAGAGAAATATTCTAGAACTAAAATTCTTCTTCATTTCTGGTATTTCTTTGTAAAACCATGTTTAAGATTCATACATAGTATAACTTTCATCTTAGAATTTCTTTTGATACATCTACTAGAGTATCTATTTACATTCTATTTTGTTATTAGAGTATAGTATCTACTGTGACCGTGTCTAGACCCAAAACTCTGAACTCTCCCTTTTCAACCATGAAATCCCCTTTATATAAAAAGGGGAGCAACAAGCACCCGAGTGAATTATAATTTCAATTTCATTTGAGTTCATTTCAAAAACCTAATTCTAACTAAATCCTCGAAGGACTCCCCAGGCGGTTTTATATGTAATAATTTTAGAAGAGGAGAGACAAAACACATGTGCAGGATATTTAGCCATCATTGTCACAGCATTCATTTTTTGGAACAAAAAGATTCGGTTCATATCATCTAGAAGACCACCCACATTAGGATGAAAAAAAAAAAGACACACCACAGACATACGAGAATAGATACCTCCTATGTAGTAACCATGGTGTCACCAAAAACTAAAATAGGAAGTGACCCTATTCAAAGTTGTCAACATACGAAAATGTCTGACCGCTCCTTGTTCTCGATGCAATTGGAGGTATTACCAACACGTCATCATCATAACTCCCATGTGGCACCAGGGAATGAAAGTACTAGCCATAGTCTAAGTATGGATCAGTGAATAAATCAGCGATGAGCGATGCAACTATGAAGGCCATCGTGACATAAGTGGGAACCTTTTAAGTATGTGCTCATTAGTTGTTCTAAAAGAGGGGACTTCTCTAAGACAACATGAGAATAATAGGCTGAATACTTATGAATCATGCCATACAATGGATGTAGAAGTTGGGTGATTCAAACCTAGACACGAGAAAGGTCATTCACATGATGACATTTTATGTGTGTAAGAAGATTCTTTGTGACTAACAACAGGCAATACTAGTAAACGATAGAATAGAACACCAAGTAATTATAAATGAAACAAAACCCAAAACCTCATATAAGAACCCTACAACAGATGTAACAAATATTTTTAGGTTAAGTTTCTTAGGTTTTTAACATGAGCATGCTAGAATTTTGTAAAATTCGATAGTGCCATCAATGAATCTTTTTTGGGGACGTTTGTTCCTTAGCAAAAAGAGCAAGAATTTAGATCCTCTGGGAGAGCAGACAAAATGCCTACTCCATTGGGAAACAAAGTTAAAAATCACCTCTACCCTAAACTACTTTGGTTTGACAAGTCAAACCATATTTGATGGCCCAAGGCCACCAAGAACTGTAGGTCTCTCTTACCTCTGTCATAGACAAATTTTTCATCACATCTCACTGGATCCAATGTGAAGACATTACTGGAATATGCCCAATTAAGCATGCTGGCAACTCTAAATAACTTAGCAAGTATAGTATTATCAATAGATTCACAACTACCCTGCATCTGAGAATCAAGTATACCCTCAAAATACCGATTATTATGTGGCAATGAATCATAGGTTTTATCATTCAAAACATCATAAAATTGAAAACAATTTCCCTTAATTGTTTGCTCATTACCACACTGTAAGAAAACTCCATCCAGCTGAAAAATTTGGCACTCATACTCTACCATATACCTGGGATTATCAAGCTCAATATGATTAGTAGGTTGTGTGTTAAAGGTGGAACAGTCATAGGAACTAATCAAAATATTATGCACATCATGCAAACTACCTCTGAGTGTATGTAAAGATATACACTCACATTTTGGCACACATTTTTTTTGTGTCTCAACATGTTGGTGTAGATAATCATTAAGAATCTCTACCCTATCCTTATTCCTACTTACTTTGACATCTTCTGAACACATCATACTAACATCTTCAGAATCTAAAGCTTGTTCAAAAGTGAGTAATTCTAGTTCCAAAAGATAAGCTTATTTCTCTTTTAAATCAGCTTCTATACCCACATTAAAAGACTCATAACTAGGCTCATGTAAATCAGGAAACAAATACTTATCCAAATCTGCATTAAGACTTTCAAAGTCTTGCTTACTAAATACATGGACTTCATGGTTATCTATTGTTCTTAACTTATCAACACAAGTTTATGAATTTGCATCACCCTGTATACTTTCATGTTCATCATACAATGTATCATTAAAATCAAATGGTTGTTTTTCATTACCCAAATTATCACCATGGTGACTAGCCTGTTCATAATTGGAAGCAATATCAAATACCCATTTTTCATATCTTTTATAATAAAGATCATTATCACTATCAAAATCAATATGCACATTACACAATATCTGAGGGTTACTCATATGTGTATATTTTTGATATTCAACGGTTAGCAAAATTGAAATCTATTCAATTCTCAATAGAACACAATCCTGATCCATGTTTTCAACCATTTCTTCCTCTTGTCCTCCAATAGAAAAACATGCCTTACCAGGTTGTAACTCAAGACATACCAAGACCTTATCACTATCAAAATCTAGAAACCTCATAGACTGGGTTTTTTCATTGAATTGACCATTTTCACTATTATGAGCATCAGTGGTTAACAGTGCAACACTCTTAACCTCTTCCTTCTCAAGCATGCACTTGTTGATATCTGAAACTACATGGATATGATCTTTTGTAATCACACAGTTGTTACTTTCATCAACATTTTTATCCATATTTGAAGATAGTATACTTCAAACATATTCATTCCTCATCTTTTCCATATTATCTAAACATGTGTAAGCCATCTGCATACTTAATATTCTGAAATCCTTCAACAATGCACTAGATCCCTCCTCAAAAGCTTCAAAATACAAATGAATGCAATCTGATGTACCAGGTATGAAGCTTACAGGGATTAGTGCAAGAGCAATAGAAAATTTGTGACTAAAATCAATGCTTGACTCATCATCTTGTTTCTTATGCTACTTTAACCTTGTGAAAAGATCAAAAGGTTCTTTTGCAAATTCTTCTCTCTAAGCATCCACTAGTTTATCCTAGTAGGAAAAGGACTTCTCAAGAAAACCTAAGTACCAATCCCTAGCTCTAGCTTCAAGAGATCTAACAAAAATATCATCCACATATCTTGATCTCTAAATGAATGTTTCACCATGAAGCTATAAATTTTTTGGAGATGTATATCTCCTTCACAAACATTGCATCCGTTAAACCTAGGCATGTGCTTATAGACTCGAGATGGCATACTTTTAACCTTGTAATCAACCCATGACAAGTCTAATTGGTCATACAATTAATCAAATGAATTGACAAAAGGTGTTGAAACATGGCTAGTAGATTTAGTATGATTATCTCTTAACTGGGCTTGTATAGCAATCAGGTGCCTTTTGTTCAACTCTTTAACTCCCCTTTTGAATACAACTTTCCATTCTAGCCTTATTCTAGGCTTGTTTACACTTGGGTTTAGGCACGTTTTGATATCAACTGTCTGAGGATTTTCAGACCTATGAAGCTTCTTGACAATATGCATCCAAGTTTCTAATGGCATGGTTATTTCTCTTTGATAATCCATAGATGTATGCAAATCTGATTTTAACTAATGGTGCACAATCACAACTATGACAATATGAAAGATCACTGCAAATAGATAGTAATTCTTAGGAAATACAACTTTATTCTAATCATCCATACTTTCCCGCTTGTGAATTCTTAGACAAACACTTTGAATGGAACTTACAATAGCATTCAATATGATAGGTTCATCAAACAAAAGTAAGCAGAGAACTATGTACCTTCACACCTCCAATTATTGTAACTTTGAATAGAGTCTTTTATAATAACAAACAACAACCCTTCATGTGTAGAAATTATAGAGCAGAGTCACCACCTCTTCAAAAAGAGGAAAACCTTTGAAGCAAGGATATCTTTATCTGAGTTCTTCCAGCAGAATCATTTCATAGTATTTTGAATTTGTGGCTTCTACAAATCAATATGAAGATCTGGAACTTCTTCAACTTCTGAACCAAATGTTCATTTTGTCTTGACTTTTTAAAATGGTCTTCAACACATTTGTATCAAGGATACAAAGGTGTCCCCAACAGAGTTGCCATTTCTATTGGTTGTTTTTTTAGAACCAAACTTAATCTCGGTCCTAACCTATGAGCTTTCCATGAACCAATTATCAGCTAGGTTGAGGATTGGCCAACACTTAAGTAGAGTAGTTACTAATTTACTTATCTTCGGGCTCTATGAGACCCAGGGAGAGTAATCCCATATATACTCATAATATTTCACACTTGGTCAAGAGTATTTCTTCATACAACTACACTATTCCATGAAAATCACCTTATAAAAAGCTCGGCAAACCTCAGATAGAAGTGTTACTTATTTTCAAGGAGTGTGCCTTCATACCTAAAAGTTGGACTTTGTAATTTAAAGTATTTTGAATCATTCTTCGTTTTGAATCCTAGGCCCAAATCGATACTAGCTCAACTCACTATAAGATAAACTAACAAGATAATCATTAATTCATCTAAGACAAAAAATGAGTTACAACTGATAATCAATCGGTAATACAGTTTTGGTTGAAACTCAAAAATTAGTGGACCATTAGAGTGTCACTTTATAACATCTAATTCACTGAGTCCACAAAATATCACTTCCTTACCAAATCTTATATTCTTTTCTCACAAACTAATGAGCTCATTTCAACATTTAATCAATTCATTGAACTGAAGCATAAAATAAATTCATACACTCTGTGCAAATGACAAAAGACAAATAAAGTTGTGATTTACAATCTTCATTCATAACTTGGAAGAAAATACATAGGAGAGCAATATTTTGGAACTAAAATTCTTCTTCATTTTTGGTATTTCTTTGTAAAACCATGTTTAAGATTCATACACAGTATAAATTTCATCTTAGACTTGCTTTTGATACATCTACTAGAGTATCCTTTTACATTAGACTGGGTGATCCCACAATAGTGGTTTACAATTTTTGGACAAACTGGACACTGAAATAATTTTTTTTAACTAAATCTTCACTTTCAGGCACTTATTGTGGCTAAACCATGAGGAATTTGAAAATGATGCAAACTAGAGTTTCGTGACATTTTTTCTATAGATTCTAAATATATTTTTTTCAATTTTTTTGGAATCGAATTGCACTTCTTTTTTCATCTCCCTCGAAAACTAGTTTTTTTCATAAAATAACATTTTAAAAAAGTGACGCTTATTGTATAACGCATAAATTTTTTTCCATGAAGGATAAAATTCTAAGTCTTTCAAATTTAGATTTGTAACTCCGATATCTAGTGCTTCCACTTGGTTAGATAGTTTTTTATTGAATTTTTTTCTTTAATCAAGTTTTGAAGTCAAACCAATTACAATTCAGACATAGCGCAACCGTATAACACGTAACTCTTTTTGTATGCATCAAAATTCAATTTTATTTTTTTTGGTTGGATCAAGGACTTCAATATATGGTGCACTCATATTTTTCAAAAAAAAAATTGACAATCTTCTATTTTTCCACATGTGCAGAACAAAGAGTTTGATTTTCAGTGAAAAACCTACATTCACAAGAAATAAAAAATAAATATAATAATAAAATTAATTTTATTTAAAATTATACTTTTTGGGAAGCTTATAATAAGGACTACATACTTACAAAAAATAAATTTTAAATTAATTCATTTGATCCCCCAAAAGGTAAATCAAAAGTTATTTTTTATCAACATTTGGATAGGTGTAAAGGAGACTCTATTATAGGTATGGTTAAAAACTAGCGGGCTTCTATCCAAGGGGGTTTGATCTAAGGTAGTTTGATGAAACCCTCTTCAATTGGAATGCTTTAAATGAAAATTTTAAAGGCTTAAATCATTATATTTTTTAGAAATATGTGATTTCAACAAAAATCAGAATCTCCCAGAAATTGTAAACTAGCTTTGTGGGATCACACTTCTATTCTGCTATTAGAGTATAGTATCTACTATGACCATGTCTAGACCCAAAACTCTGAACTCTCCCTTTTCAGCCATGAAATCCTCTTTATATAAACAAGGGAGCAACAAGCACCCAGGTGAATTACAATTTCAATTTCATTTGAGTTCATTTCAAAAACCTAATTCTAACTAACTCCTCGAAGGACTCCCCAAGTGGTTTCATACGTAATCATTTTAGAAGAGGGGAGGCAAAAAACATGTGTAGGATATTTAGTCGTCATTGTCACACCATTCATTTTTTGGAACAAAAAGATTAGGTTCATATCATTTGGAAGACCATCCACATCAACATGAAAAAACAAAAGACACACCACAAACATACGAGAACATATACCTCCTATGCAATAACCATGGTGTCACCAAAAACTAAAATACGAAGTGAACCTATTCAGAGTTCTTAGCATCTGAAAAATTTCTGACCACTCCTTGTCCTCGACGTAACTAGAGTTATTACTAGCACATCATCATCAGAACTCCTATATGGCACTAGGGAACGTAGGTACTAGCCATAGTCTGAGTTGGTATCAGCTTTAGCATATGAAGGTGAGTTCAAAAGCACGATAGGAGAATTGTGTCTACCCAAGTGGGCCCTATGACTCTTCTCCTTCTTCCTAGCCTTTTTCACTGGCAATGCCAATTCCTTTCCTTTGCATTCGACCACTTCACCAGGAAGGGTCCTATTCCTTAAATAGTATGCACTTTGCACAATTGACTTCTTCTTATGGCCCCTAGCCCTCCCTTTACCCTTTGAAACCTTAGGAGAAGCCATGGCTTCCTACTCATCTATCTCCTCAAGGCATTCAAACATACTTAGCTAGCTAGACCTCCTAATAGGTGGAAATGATGCACCAGCTTTTCCCATTTCCTCTAGAGCTAGTAGAGAGATAATTAAAAAGGTTATTGACTTAAGACCCACAAAAGAAGCACCCCAATCCCAATAATTGCAGATAACCCTAGCAAAAAAAATCCTAAATAGACTAGGGAACCTAATCTCATACCAATTTTCTTAAGATGAAAACATTGAAACTCTGCTTAGAAAAGCTTAATCACGTTTACTACACACACCTTACTTCTTCTACAGACTAAAAAGACAGTGTGAATAAACAACAATCAACCTGCATTTAAATAGAAAATTCAAGCATGCAGAATTAATGATTCAAAATTCCTACTGTTAAATTCCAAGAGTTCAAAAAGTTTGAATTTATCTTTAATGGTATTTGATCTACAAGAGCAGAATATTTATCAATTTCAATATCTTCAAATGTAGATCAGATCTACATTAAGTATCAAATGGGAGACACGTTCTATGAGTGGACATGTCTCCACGAAGTGGAGGCATGTCTACTCATGGGACGTGTCTCTTGGATTGTTCCAATTCGACTAACTAAACACCTGATCCTTAAATCGGAGTTAGTTACTTAATAAACATAAATGCTTACTAAGTTCGATCTAATTTTATTTTGCACAAATAAATTATATCCAATCTAGAAATGATCACCGATAATGATGCTTGATCGGGATCCTATATGAAACACGAAATGCTAATAATTTGTAGTTAATAACCTCTAAATGCAGATCGATAGTATACTTGGAATGTAGTAGATTCTAATATAAATGATAATATATACAGTTAAAATATATATATGTGTATACATATTTTAGTACATACTGACATATATATACACACACATATGATCATCATTTCTATATCTAACCAAAGCTACCATAATTTTACACTCCCTCTTAGCCAGGGAAGATAAACACTAACCAAGTATATAGTGATATCACCTTACTCGTGATATCAGAAGATATGGAATGCTTCTAAGAGAGTCAAGTCACTTGTCATTCTTCATAACACATCTTCATTATGGTATGTGCATTGACATCAAGTCTCATGATGTATACCATAATAAATCATGGCATATCCACGGATACATTTATCCACCATGATTATCCCATAAGGATCATAATGATCTTCAACTGATATCAAGTCTCATGATATCTATCAAAATGTACAAGAGATACTATCATGACATATCCACGAATATCAAGTCACATGATATCTATCATGATAGTGCAACTAATCATTGTAGAGTCGTCACTTTACAATTTCAAATACAAGTGTTCATTATCAGAAAGATCGTCACCTTTCAATAATGTACACATGGGGTGAGGGCCCATAAAGTCATGGAGTCATACACATGACAAAAGAGTTTACACGTTAAACATCTTTTAAATACATTAGTACAAAATAAACAATTTGAGTCTCAATATCAACAATAACTTACATTTCAACCATACCAAGTTTCTTCTGTAAGTGTTCAACTTTAACTCTAGAGAGAGGCTTGGTGAGAATGTCTGCTTTTTGATTGTTTGTACTAATATAATCCAACTGGATCACATTCCTTTCTACCATGTCTCTCATGTAGTGGTAAGGAATCTCTATATGCTTTGATTTATCATGGAATACTGGATTCATAGAAAGCTTAATACAATTCTGATTGTCACAGTGGATAATAGTAGGATTCAGGGGCTCACAAAATAATCCCACAAGAAATTTTCGGAGCCATACTGCTTCTCTTGCTCCCATAGAGGCTACAATATATATATGGATTATGTTGTACTCAGTGCCACAGAAGATTGCTTCTTGCTACACCAAGATATCATCGCAGACCTCAACCTGAAACAACATCCAGAGGTACTCTTTCGATCATCTTCTTTAGGCTCAGTAGCCTCCCTCTGAATCTTCAAGCACTTGCATCAACCTCCTGATCTCATCATCCAAGATTGCCTCATAGTAGATCACTCTATTCTGAATAGGTTTGTGAAGCTACCAATATCAAATCCAGATGACAGTCTTTGAGCAATTTTGATCTCAGCAGCTGAAGAGGACTTTCAAGGATTTAACACTTGGCCTTGCAACACTGCAACCTTCACTTCTTCTCAGTGAGTTATAGAACTCCCTCTTGATCCCTACTTCAGAGCTTGCAAAGAAGACTTTTGAAAGTGAACTCCCTCTAGCCACCAACTCAGTCCCATGGCTGCAAGTTGTAACTTCACGCTTGATCATTTCTTTGGTCGGCATGACTTCCTCACAAGATGCCTCGAGCTTTTCATCACTAAGAAATCTCTCATCACCTAGTCCTAATAGTTTATAATTATCCAAATAAATATTAAAGCTAGAATCATACAAGGTTTACTATCTCAGGTTATAATATGAATACATAAGAATTTATGAACAATATTAAAACATGAATAAGTAAATCAACCTAAAGAGAAATATATCAAAGGATTAGAATGAAGGGATAAAGAAACTTATCTTTATTGAATTCTGATATAACTTTTCCTTCCATCTTTTACTCCTCTCGAGAGTGCAAATCTCAGTATGACAAAAGACAATCTGTACAACACACATTATGCAGCCAACATATTCAATATAGGACCAGCCTTCTCAAGGCAACATTGCAGTCCAAGCACAAAGATAATTTTATCGAAGTGATCATCCAATCACAGCGAAAATATGCAGTTCTCTTTTCATCTCAGAGTCACACTTAGAGATCTTCACAATTACAAGGAATATAGGTATCTCCACGGGATCTTATCACAAAGATCTCTTATTCAAGAGAAACTGCAATTTTGACTAAACACACATGATTAAAATAACCAAAGTCAGATTTGCACAACTTAGCAAACTGAAATTTTTACCCTAGATTTCAAAATTATAAACACAAGAATACTTATCTCGATGAAATCATTTGGTTGCAGCCATCGAATTCAAACTTCATCCAATAGTAGCTTGAACTATCAACAGATGAGCTCTTGACAGCAAGATCGTAAAGACCATTGATGTCCATCAAGACTGCAAGGACATATATTGTCCTCTAGATTAGGCTAAACCACATCAATGCTGAATACTACCAATAAGCCCGAATTTTCCAGATAACATGAACTTCATTTGCGGACATGAAGCAATCACCGAGGCAGCATATGACATGATAATATCTTAAAGATCCAATACGTGGCAACAGAGTGAACCGCACTTCTCATAATACATGCATACTTTTGAACCTTCAATAATCATATGCTTGAAAATAAACAACCATAGAACCACTAATATATGATGTCGCGTGCGAATGAAGGACAATGCCATTATCGTGCTCCACCCTTTTAGTGGTGTCGCACATAACCAATTACCCTAGACTAATGAGCAATGAGATCTGTTTCATCACCTGTGATTTGGAAGTAGTGAAGGGAGGTCCTCTTGCCTAACAGAAAACAATATGCTTGATACCTCAAGCGACACTACCCAGAAGCGCTCTTCTATAAGAATCGTGACTTCTGAATCACCCACCTAAATAGATGATATCAATCATCAAATCCGATGACTGGAATACATGGATCCAGACAACACTCATCGTAATCCCGGCTACACTAATCCAGCATATAAGAGATTGTATGGTTTCAGAAGGTTAGAGCAAATACAAACCTCAAATAGGGGTCCCGGTGAAGTCAAAGCCTGATGCTGGAGGGAGATCGCGTGAAGCCTCTCAAAGGTCTAAAACCTAGGACTCACACATCAGGGCCTTTTATTATTAGTTTCTCCTACTTATTATTTTGATCGTATCCCACAGACTACCCTTCCTTTTAGAATATTTTTGTTTCTCTTATTTCCTCCAAGACTTCATCACACCCCTAGGTTGAGTATGATATTTTTCCAACAGGAATCAATCTTCCAAATATCTTTATGGCTATTGATTAAATGCTTGATTATGGCAAGTTACTGTTGTACGTGAGCCTTTCTTTATCGTGCAGGATTCACAATTTCAACAGTCCAACATTGGTATATATTAAGCAGCTGACAATGGTCCCCTGGTCTTTGAGTTCCATTCACGACCTCTTTACTGCGTGGTAGGTAACAGGCAGTGTGTTGGTTCTTACGAGCTCCTAAGAATAACACTGACATTTCATAATTGTTTTGTTGCTTAGCGTAGGCTATTCATACCCTCGATTTGGGATAGATATGACTATCCTGTGCATTTGGTATATCTTTGATAGCAACCTCTAAATTACCCCCCTTTAAGACTCACATCACTTAAGAAAACCATAAACGAAACCATGCTTGTATTCCAACTGATGACAACTCGTCATGTGTTGGTGCTAATGCAAGAGCTTCGATCATAATAGTTAAATCTTCCTCCATCCACCCTTGATCATTTGGTTCTTCTTTCTTCCCCGATGATGCTCCGATGATGGTGACCATCGGGCATATTTCTGAATAACATATACTTCTCCTTGCTGAATCGCATAACATTATGAGTTCCAGGTAGGGTTCAACAGACATCCACGATTTGAAAAATGTGTGTATAAGGATGGCAAGAGCCGAAGGCTATGCAGCCATCATGCCATTGAAAATCTCTCGGCTGCGATTGAACTGGTGGAGTATGCGCCTGGAAGGGGATATAGATTAAGAAATTCAGATTTGTAAATTTTTAACCATGACTCTGATACCATATTAAATTCCAAGAGTTCAACAAGTCTAAATTTATCTTTAATGGTATTCGATCTACAAGAGAAGAATATTTATCGATTTCAATATCTTCAAATGTAGATCAGATATGCATTAAGTATCAAATGGGAGACACGTTCTATGAGTGGACATGTCTACTCATGTTACGTGTCTCTTGGATTGTTCCAATTTGACTAGCTAAACACCTGATCCTTAAATCGGAGTTAGTTACTTAATAAACATAAATGCTTACTAAGTTTGATCTGATTTTATTTTGCACAAATAAATTATATCCAATTTGGAAATGATCACCGATAATGATGCTTGATCGAGATCCTATAAGAAACATGAAATGCTAATAATCTGCAGTTAATAACCTCTAAATGTAGATTGATAGTATACTTGGAATGTAGTGAATTCTAATATAAATGATAATAAATACAGTTAAAATATATATATGTGTGTATACATATGTCAGTACATACTGACATATATATACACACACATATGATCATCATTTCTATATCTGACTGAAGCTACCATAATTCAACACCTACTCCATGGAATTGGTAACTTATTAGCTTGGATCTGCATATGGACCGCTCATCTTAGAGCAATTAAAATTTTGTCTAAGGTAGCCATGAGCATTGTTTTTTTACCATTATCAACTTGCTCCTTGAAAACAACAAGGCTATTTCAAATGATGCCACATTCCCTTTTAACCTTAATTAATCATAGTTGATCTAATAGTTAGCATGTATCACCAACCTAATTCATGCTTCTCATTAATATCGGCGAGGTACATAGGACCAGTTTCTTAGAGAAAAACTTTCTTTAAATGCTTCGTCATTGATTCCCCCCCAAAATTTAGGGTGCAATTTAGCGATGAAGTTACTCATGCAATGATTTTTAGTCCATCAGATCTTCATGCTTTAAGGCTTTATCAACGGTTCTCCAATTTTCCCACCGATTTTGTTTTTGATTTGTGCATAATCCCCAAAATCATGCCATGTTGCTTTTTTCATTTATGGTCATCACTCGTCACTGATCTACTTTATCTTCGCCCAACTCCATCAGTGATGTAAACATCCCAGTGATGATCTTTAGCTCCTGGTTCTGCGGCCTGACCCTTGGTCATATTTAGCCTTTGTTGTGCATTGCTAATTCAAACCTTGCGCTTAGGATTTTATTTGTGATGGGAGATGTTGTGATAGCACTAGATTTGGACACGTACAACCTGCATAAAAAATAATTCACAAAAGACATCGCTTGTATGATCATATTACATTAGCGAGAGAAAAAACCCTTTAGAGGACCTCCATAACTTATCGGTAGTTCAGAACCCAAGTTCTAAATCAAATCTATGATGAGTGATGAAGCTATAACATATGGCCTTTGTTCATCGCTAATTCTCGTCATATATTTTGCAAGCAATTAGCGATGAGAAGATTTACAAATTTTGTTATGTCCATCGTACATCGCTGATGTGAGACTTTATATTCAAAACATATTTGTGATCAAGTGATAAACAGGAAATCATATCACATATCTCATCGCTATTCCAAGTTTATCTTTTTTATGGCCATCCATGATGAGAGATAAGAACATAAAGGAAAAATTATCGCTCGTCGCTATTAAAAATTTGAAGGCTTAAAAGCAGTTAGTGATGAGCGATATCAAAGAGAAAGCATCAGTTCATCGCTCATCGCTGATTCAAAGTATGGATTAGTGAATAAATCAGCAATGAGCGATATAACTATGAAGGCCATCAAGACATAAGTGGGAACCCTTTAAGCATGTGCTCACTAGTCGTTCTAAAAGAGGGAACTTCTCTAGGACGACATGAGAATAATAGGCTGATGACTTATGAATCATGTGATACAATGGATGTAGAAGTTAGGTGATTCAAACCTAGACACGAGAAAGGTCAGTCACATGATGATATTTTACATGCGTAAGAAGATTCTTTGTGACTAACAACAGGCAATACTAGTAAATGAAAAAATAGAATGCCAATCAATTAAAAATGAAAAAAAACCCTAAACCTCATATAAGAACCCTGCAATAGATGTAAGAAATATTTTTAGGTTAAATTTCTTAGGGTTTTAACATGAGCACACTAGAATTTTGCAAAATTCAAAAGTTCCATCAGGGAATATGGTTGTCATTACATGTGAGGCACCATGTGTTCCCATATTTTTCTAGGTTATTCTTTCCTGGGACCAAATTCTTGTTCGGGTTGTTCTTAACAGTCTGGAGTGGCTTGGTAATTGAGACTATTTGACCCATGGATGCTTACTGCTAGTTGCCTCCTCTCAGAGCTCCTTGGTATGTGTTGTGCTAGTAAGGCAGCCTTCCCCCTTGATAATTCTATGTGGGAGCTTCAAAGGTGCTACCTATTGACACCAAATAATGACCAACTCATTGGCAAAGGTTCTCATGAGGTTCTTCATATCATTGACATCTTCTGCCAACAAAGAGGAGCTTGACATGCTGGGTTTTGTGCTCGGGTACACATACCTCAATGGTGGTTGTGCAGCCGCAGTGCTGGGGAGTGAGGTGGAGGTGCTAGGAATAGCCTCCTCCTAGGGTCCACTAGAGATCTCTGTGAACATGGGCATTGGTGACCATAGTGGGAGCTTTCTGGCATCTACTAGATTATTCTCTACTCGCACATCCAGATCATATGTGTTGGGAAAGGTATCCCCTCTCGTTGATAGTACCATGACTGTGATGTCCAAATTAAAAGCCTTCAAATAGAACATGAATGCCATATCCACCGGGCACCTGGCTGTCACCGGGATCCTTTGCCAGGTTTTATGGAACCTAGTATTGAAGTTGATCATGGCCTCTTGTGGGACTCTCTTGATAGTGATCAATTATTGCAACAAAGATGAGCGATATCCTTTATTTGAGAAGTGGTTGAATAATTTCTCTCTGATTTCATCCCAAGATTAGATGGAACCGAAGGTTAGAGATCTATACCAGTCTTGATTCTTTCCTTTGAAAGACACAACCAGCAATCTGAGGGCCACATTTTTCTTTTGTGATGCTATGGACCTCGCAAACCTCTGCTATATCATGGAGGTGCTCAGAAGGAGTTTTAAAATCCTCCCTAGTGAACATTGGAATTGCTTTGAGGGCATTGATAGGTATAGGGGGCCACACAGCCAGAGGTGTAGGTGGAATTAACGGGCTGCCACTATCCCATGTTACAAAATTTCTAGGAGTGGGAGGGTTTAGATGAGCCATTGAAAATAGATTCCTATGGATGGGGTAGATAGGGATTCTGTTTTAGAAGGTTCGACCACGTAGAGGGGTAGATAAAGCTCTGGAATTTGGGTTGCCACTGCTTACCCTATTGCTTCTGACTGGGGATACAAAACCTATGACCCACCTTCTCCTAGGGGCCGAAGCAGGTAACTAAGAATACTAGAAATTCCCTCTTGAGGATGCTCTGGTTTGGACTCTAAGCATGAGATTACCAACTTCTCTTGTTAGTCTAATTTAAAAATTTCTTTGGAAGACTGACTATCAGACACCTATGAAAAACTCAGGTCCCACTGAGCATGTCAAAAAAAGAACTGTTGATCATAAGAGCTTACACCTCTCCAAACAACCTTATGGGAAACTCAGTGAATGGGGGACCAAATTGTGCCTCACTGAATAACCTTTTGGTTTTTCATAGAAGATGACTCTTCTCTAAGTGATTGGGGAAAGGGAAGAAGAAATGTAGGAAAACAAAAAGGTGGCGATGTGCCAAAGGTTTTACAACATTTCAAAGCTTATCAGATTCTTAATTATGATAAAATGGACACAAAATGTCACAAACCCTTCATTTTTGGGAAGAGAATGAACAAATAAGGCTCTAGAAAGCACAAAGAAGTCATTCAAATCTCCCCGCAAGAAGCACCCATTAAGGTCCGACAAAAATAAGAAACCTAATATTAACAAGAATATTTAAGATCTTTATAGAACCCTTTTTCTCTTACAACATAATATGAAATTCAGCATAACCTTTACAAAAAATAAAAGAGTATAATGAACATGATCTAATTTCTGAAACATAGCATCAAACATAAAAGCTAATGGCATGTAAGCAATCACCAAGACTATCTCAGTAGGACTTGACATAGAGCATTCAACATATAAAGAAAAAATAAATTGGTAACAAAGGCCATAAATGCACAATCTCAAAAGATTTCTCCTTGTGGATACTTGTTTTGCAATAAATCAAATGAGAGCAAATATTGGATGCCAATCCAATTAATAGTCTTAACAATTTAAAAATGCCATAGAGTGAAAACAATGCTCTATAAAAATCCTCTTATTCCTCTGTTGTTCTAAACCTCTAAAGATAAAGAAAAAATCTCTTCTATGATGATGATTCCTGATGATATCTCCTCCTCCTTGCAAACCCCTTTATATAGCCAGAGAGAAAAGCCAATTGTAGCCAATAGAGATGAATTAGTGACAAGTTTCTACATCTGATAGCCCACAATCCGATCCAGGATCTGATTTGATAACAATAATCTTCGCTAGTAAGAAATAAGTTGCTTCATTAATGGCTCCAAATGTTGCAGAAGCTATGCGAAGATATGCTATTAGAGAAAGATCATATCTCATTACAACTTGGAAAAATGAAATCTCATCAACTACGAAGAATAATGATGCAACCCCAAAAGACCAATCTCGAAGACATATGACTTGATGCACTTTCCAATGAACTTCGCCAAAGAAATGATATACTCGCGGCTGAAAAAAACTCATCCAAAAAAATGGATAACGTGGCACACTGGCGAATGATCTCTGAATTCCTGAGAGAAGCTTGGGGAAAATCCCCACTAAGTAGCCACATGTCCATTTTGGGCCCAAAAGGAATCAATATAAGAAAAGGTCATGCAGCCACTACGTGGTGCATTGCGCACCTTTTTGCAAGAGTGATACCATCCTTCAGGGTGCAGTGTCGTCAAAACACAAAAAAGAAGCAAGACACGAAAGGGAAGACTATAGGGGCCGAGAATGAAAGTAAAACATTAAAGGAAAAATTTGCTCCACAACACTTAATAATTCAATTCACTAAGACCTTAAAAATTCATAAATTTTTGAACATGATTTTATGATCAACCCAAGAATATAAAATTACTTAAACTCTAAAATTTATCATCCAATAATATTTAATTCTCATATTGATGCAACAAAGCCAACATGAAAGAATACCTAACTGAATTGGATAATAACAACATAAAATGTGAGTTTCTTGTGGGATTCAAACTTTCATAGTAGGTTTAAACATGAAATAAAAACTGGTTGGGTCTTCTAACAACAAGAAATCCAATATTACAATCTTAGAGACACGGGTTCACAACCCAATATAAAATAAACAAGGGATTTTATTGTATTGAAGAGAAACCTTGGGAGTGAGTTCACCCATGGTTAGAGGTAGATCTTGATACTAGATATATGGATCCTCTAACAACATCCTGTCACAACCAAGTATATCAAAGGAATATAACTAAGAAGAATTAGATGAAGGATCAAAAGACTTCACCAATTCAACTTTCACACCCAAATCAAACCTTGTCTATGTTCCACAATAGTCTATCACACACTATACATCAAGGTTTTGAGCTCCATTGGTATGGTTAGCCATTACAATCCTAAAGTTTGAACCTTTCTTCCTACACCATATTTTATTGGAGAAAGATAGTGAGTAGTTAGCTATAAGACGACCATAGGAATATCATTTGGTTACATTGTAAAGGGATACTAATATAATCCAAAGAGTGAATATACATCCCCCAACTAGACTTTAATAAGATTTCTTCATCTAAACCCTCATTTAGATCCAAAGCACCAAAATTATAGCAACCATCCTCAAGGACTATCTCATGTATCCCTCATCTACTTCTAAGAAAGTCCCCAAACTATCCACGCTAGCTTGAAAGATCTCAAGAGACTTGGATTTTAAAGGTAGTCCCAACAGGATTCTAGAGGTAGCCCCGAAAACTTGACCCAAATTGGTCTAATTATGGTTTGTTCCAAGTGAGGATCAAATTCAAGAGATCACTTATTTAAAGTTGAGGATGACTTTCCCAAAACCATTGAGAATCCAATATCTTTCCAGCATCTTTAGCATTATAAAAAATAACACAATCCATCCACTAACTAAAATTTGAAATTTGGGAGAGTGACATAATATAGGCCTCTAAAACTTAGCACTCTAAAGAGCTATATAATTTTATAACCTAATAGAAACCAATTAAAGCTATTTTACCCAATTTTATAATTTATTCCATCTTCACATTCATTCTTAGGATGAATTTTCCTTATTTTATATTTATTCATATATTTCTAGCTTTTCCTTCTAAAAACAACTTTAGAAGAATCTACAAGTCTCACTAAAGTCAAATTAATTGGGTCCAAATAGCCCTTAGAATATTATTTTTCTAATCCTCCACATTTAGAACCTCAAAATCTATAGAATTAAAACAAAAATATAAGTCTCCCACAAATACTACCATCCACAATGTCCCTTTTAGCAAGACCAATGTTAGCAACCACTCTAAACTTAGTACATGCAAAATTTATATAACCCTTGATACCCTAGTCATCAACAAGAATATCTCCTACTCTAGTCCCCAATAGGCAAGAGGAAGGAGAAAATGATCTAGGGATTAGAATCCCCTTGAGTCCAAAAAAGAGGAAAGGACCCATACCATAGTTCTTTCTAACAATCTTTAATAAATATAATAAATCCTTTATGTGGGTCTACTAGGAGGTCCACCATCTCATCTTCTCCCTCTAAATACTTCAAAACTTTGAAATGACGAGCTCTCTCAATGTCCCTCTCCATTAAAATGAAAACACTTCAGATGTTACAAGAGTCCTCCTTGGATGCCCCCATAGGGTATCAAAGTACAACTCCTTAAATAAACATATAGTAGACAACTAGAGGCTAAAAAAAAAGGGGTAATTGCAAAAAAAACAAATAGTATAAAATTGATTATTGATAAATAAAATCAAAGAGTTGTGAGTAACCTATCTTGACAGTAAACACCAAACCAAAAAGTGGACATCCTCAAGTGACCTAAGTGCTCTAACTTGGGTATATGTCCATGGTGTCTCCAACAAGCTCACACACAAGCAACATTAAATAAACTAAGTTCATATATCCAAGGATAGGGCCATGACACCCCCTTCCCATAAACAAACAAGTCTCCAAGACAAACATAATTTTCAAGGGTGTAGGATCAAGTTGATGACATCTCCATTAAAAATTATGTAGTTGAATGTAGTTGTTGAAAATATCAAGGAGATTGATTCATCCACCTATTTATTGGACTAGTGCTTGGGAACACTTTTATAAGGGTTGTTAAGGCAATCCCACTCAATGTGGGGTTGGTGGCATTATTTTCCTAGATTTGAAGATTTTATCAAATTTAGAGTTGGTCTTGATAGTAGTATCAACAATTTTACTGAACTCATGTCTTTAAAGCTTTCGTAGAATTTGACAATGAACATAAGAATGGAAAATTTTCAAATGTTTAGTAACTCAAATATTTTTATCAAATGATTTAATAAGATATACAAAATTCACAATTTGAATTTGCCCCCTATAAAAAGCTAGCTCAATTGAATTAGACTTGTCTTTGCAAACATTTGCTTTTCACATGTTTTCAGAGCTAAACCATGGAAACTAATTCTCTTTAATGGGGGTGGACAACTGAGCTATATATTGGAATTTTCTGAGGGTGCACATGCACTACCATAAACTCCTAATGATTCTTTGCCTTATTACCTGTGAATTTTCATTTCTATGGTTTGTTCATATATGCTCCTCCCTTCTCGGTACTATGGTTGCTCTATTATTATGGATGTCTCATTTCCAATCAATATTTCTTGTTCATCGCATTCTTTGTGCCATCATTATTGTCTACTTTGAAGTTTGAACATGTGTTTTACCTTCGCCAGACTATCTTTTATTATTGTCAGAATTTTATCATCTACTTATGTGCCTTTCTTGATTTAATGCTTGATTCCATGAACTTGAACTTCAATTTGACACAGAATTTCAGTTTTTAGATGTTGTCTTCTACAGAACTTTCAGTAGCATGTACGAATAGTAACTTCCTGTTCTTAAAAATAAAATTACAATATTTTTTGTGGAGGACAAAAAAAAATCAACCTTCCTTAAAGTCGAACATGGTGCTCAGTGCTCACCTTGAAAATGAGAGAAACTCATGCTAACTGGTACATAACGGAGTACAAAATGCAAAAGACTGCTTACAAAGTAAGGCGGGCAGAAAGTCAAGGATGGTGCAGTCACTGATCAGAGAATGGCGTTTACAGGTTGCTAAAAGATAGGTGGATGGCAGCATCATACCTCAACATTCAACACATAATAAATTATATGCTACGACCTTTGGCGGTGTATTGGTACTGCAACAGGGGGCCACCAGACAATTGAGGTGCGACTGGAGCGGCGGCTGTGTGGGAAGGCGGGGCATGCTCTCAGGACTTTGTTTTGGCAGGATAGAAAAGCGACCCAGTAACCACCTTGGCCCAGTCTTGGCCATGGGGTTCTCCGCAAATAGGTAAAATGTTTCTGGACACCCATGCGGAATTTTCTTCCTGCCTAAGTCTGTACAGACCTACACAAGATATTTTAACAATTAACAATTAATTACTGACAATTTGATTGATTGAGGAAGTTTGAATCATTTTTGCAACTTGTTCAGAAAGCAAATATTTTTCAAATAATAAATTATTGATTGTTTAAATGTATTATGTACTAACGAGTACTTTTTAAGTAACAAAATACTAGAGGTTTAAATGTTTTCTCTACTTTTCAAATAATAAAATATTGGAGGTTTAAATATTATGTGAAATTGATACATGTACCTTCCAACGAATCAAAAGTTAAAATTTCAAGAGTTAAAATTTTTAAGGTTAAACAAAATATGTTTAATTTCAAATGTGAATATGTGAGTTTTTAAGGCAAGCATTTTGTGGTACATACATTTTTAGTTGTATGAAAGCAAAGTTTAAGGCAGCTCAAAATATGTTTAATTTCAAATGTGAACATGTGAGTTTTTAAAGCAAGCATTTTGTGGAATGTACATTTTTAGTTGTATGAAAGCAAAGTTGAAGGCAGTCTTTAATAAGGTGGTCTTTTTTGTATTGTCCAACTTTAATAATGCATATGAAGACTACTCATAAATAATTATTGTCAAACATTTGTTTCCCTCCAGTTGAAAAAATATGAATAACTACATTTTAAATAAAATAAAACATCTTTTAAGAAAATAAAAATAGCAAAGTGCTAGAGCCTTTTAATTTCCTTTAACATAAAGGAGGGGTAAATTTTTTATTAAAACAAGAAGTACAAAGCAAGGGCATTACATAGCCCTATCAAGCTCCACCAAGTGATCCAATTGTTGAGACAGATCCAGGGGTAACTGACCTCGATCCACCAAATTCCAATCAAGAATATGATCAGAAGCCCATTTAGCCAAACAATTAGCAACACCATTCCATTCTCGAAGAATATGAGTGAAAGTAACAAACTCCAAAAAAGCTCAAAGGTTGAGAATCTGTTCAACAATCAAAGCCAAATGTAAATCGTGCTTCCCATGGCAAATGTGAACATGTGAGTTTTTAAGGCAAGCATTTTGTGGAACGTACATTTTTTGTTGTATGAAAGTAAAGTTTAAGGTAGCTTTTTTCTTTTGGTATTATTCATTTAATAAGACAGTTTTTTTTTCATACTATCCAACTTTAATAGTGCATATGAGGACGACTCCTAATTTTTTTTACTGTTGAACATTTGTTTCCCTCGAAGTGAATAAATATGAATAACTACATTTTAAATAAAATAAAACTTCTTTTTTAAAAAATAAAAAATATCAAAATGCTAGAGCCTTTTAATTTCCTTTGGGGAAACCTCATCTATCATATTTTATAATCACCAATGTCGCATGATAAATAAATATTGTACTATTTAAATCTGAAATTATAATTTTAATTGATTATATTATATAAATAGAATATATTTATAATATAAATAAAAAACGAGGATTTTGGACTACAATTCTTTAGCTAGACACAAGTTTTTTGTAGCTCTTAAAAGAAAATATCAAAGGTGTAGAAGTAAAAATTTGATTTTTATTATGATTTATATTATTATAAATTGTAATAAATAATATATTATTTTTATTATTATTATTTATGATATAATAAATCATAATATATATTTATAGTAAAATATTAAATTGTGATTGAGTTAATATAATAATATATTATAATAATCTTTTTTTTGGTACATAAAAGGATGATTATATTGATTTTCAAAAACCAAAGTTACAATCTTCAAATGGACACCAAGTGTCACAATGTGAGCGCAACATGTTTGCTATCGTAGAGACTAGCCCACCACCCACCCAGGCATACAGACACCCACTCGACCACCTTCGAACCACAAAGACAAGCCAAAAAGTGACACAGTGACTGTACTTTGCTCTACCATAGCCAAATTGTTGTTGCACCGAGTGTGCCACTGCTATTCCAAATGCCTAGGTATCTCCCAACAACCTCCTGCTCCAAGCCAAAAAGCCAAAAAAACCAAAGGTATGGTCATCACTTACTCCTCCATCTCCACGCCCTTCACCAACAAGTACTCTTGAAAGTGCCATCACCAATCCATGCCACCCACCGGCTCGAGATACAAGTGGTGCTTCAAAAATATAAGCCCACATCGAGCTCTATTTATATGTTCTTGCAGCGCCTCCCTCTTCAAATCCAATAAAAATGGGTATCGACGCACCATGACACTCGGCAACAAAGCCTTGTGCAAGTCCCTCAACCGCGGGATACCCACCCCAAGTTCGACAATTGTTATCACATCTTCAACACCCTCTAGTAGATTGCCCATTATGAGCTTTTGTGCCATTAGTAGAGTGACAACCTTGGGGACCTCCAAGTCGAGAAGGAAAGCCACAAATCTCAACGCTATGTCCACATTTGTTTTGTAGCGCTCTAACATCTCCGTGTACTCTCTCCCCAATGGTAGCTAAACTGCCTCAAGAACTAGAGGGTCCTAGTCCTTGAACATAGATTTTATCCTTTTATATGAGATTAGGGTGTAAAATTCCCACAACTTGCACGTTGCTCTAAGGAATATTAGAGTCTCCATTATGAGATGGAGATAATGGAAGCCACCAATGAGTATATAGCGGCTATCACCACCCACAAAGCATGTGGAGTTAACACCAACCTAAGCGTCGTAAGCTCCATTCAATAATATTCCCCTGCGAATTGTCTTGTCACACATGCTTCCTCCACGAATGAACACCTTGCCATTAATGCCATCCTCATATCAACTCCATGTCCACTGCATCAGCCTAGCCAAATGTCCCAAGCTCCTGACTTGGCAACACGTATCTTCACAACCCCGTGAGGCTATCGCAGGTATAATAATCTATTATTATTATTATTCTAATAAAAATAATATATTACTAATAATCAATGTAAATAATCTATATAAATAATAGTATAATCTATTATTATATTATAGTTTTATAGTTTAAATTAAAAGTCATGCAGGTCGCTTCCAATGGCAATGCACAAACTCATATCCATAAACAAGGGCTAGTTGGACTCGTGACATGACTAAAATTTTAATATAATAAATTTGATGCTCATTTGCAATATTTGAATTGATTTAGTGTCTTAATATAATATAAATAAAATATATATTATAATATAATATAGTATATATACTATATTATATATATATATTATAATATATATGATTATATATATTACATTCTATATTATAATACATATTAATTATTTAAATAATATTAAATAATTAATATATTTAGTATTAATAATTAATAATTGTTTAACTAATTTTAATTATTATTATATAATAATTCTTTGAATATATTATCATTAACAAATTTTATTAATATATTATTTAATCTATTAGTATTATTATCATATAATCAAATAATGTAATATATAATTATATAATGTAATATATAATTATTATATATAGTTTATGATTATATTATATATTTATTAATAATATATAATAATATGATAATATATTATAGAATAATGATAATAATTATTTATTAATAAATAATGATTATTAATATTAAATATATTATGTATCATTATATACATATATTATTAATTAATGTTAAATATTCTTAATATTAAATTTATCATATGTCATTAGTGTATTGTTTAAATAATGATATATGATATCCAATTCTTGTTCTAAAGACATCCCTTGTGTCCACACACTATATCAGGCATTCTCCATTCTAGGAGACTAGTAGTCTTCTACATTTGAAAATACATCCTGGCTTCTCTATTCTGCTATCTTTTGTTGAAGATTTCCTCTCGAACAATTTTGGGGCATATGGTTGTCATTACATGGGAAGCACCATGCACTCTTATCTTTTTCAAGGTTGTTCTTACCTAGGACCAAATCCTTGTTCGAGTTGTTCTTAACAGTCTGGAGTGACATGGTAATCAAGACTATTTGACCTGTGGATGCCTACTGTTGGTTACCTCTTCTCGAATCTCCTCGGTATGTGTTGTGCTCATAAGGAAACCTTCCCCATTGATAATTTTGTGTGGGAGGCTTCGAAGGTGCTACATGTTGACATTGAATAATGACCAACTCATTGGAAAAGGTTTGCATGAGGTTCTTCATATCATTGACATATTCTTCCAACGAAGAGGAGCTCGATGTGCTGGGTTGTGTGCTCAGGTACATATACCTCGATGGTGGTGGTGCAACCGCAATTTTGGGGAGTGAGGTAGAGTTGCTAGGAATAGTCGCCTCTTGTGGTCTGCCAGAGATCTTTGTGAACATGGGCATTGGCGACCATGGTGGGAGCTTTTTGGCGTCTATTAGATTATTCTCTACTCACACAACCAAATCATATGCATCGAGCAAGGTATCCCCTCCCATTAATAGTATCATGACTGAGATGTCAGAATTAGAAACCTTCAAATAAAACATGAATGACATATGCGTAAACCCACAAAACTAGTTTACAATTCCAATGAGGAGGGAAAAGTTGCAAAAAATGCCCCCATGCAAATAATTTTAGTTTTAGGGGTTTGAACGAACATTTGGTTTGAGAAAACCCAAAGGGTGTTCACTAGAACCCCCTTCGAGTGAACCCATTAAATGTTGGGTCCCACCATTCCCAAGAAAAAACCAAAAGAAAAGCTTTTTGGAAAGGGGGTTCACTCAAACCTTGGTTTGAGCAAACCTCCAAGGGGGGTTTGCTCGAACCCCCCTTTTCCCTCCCCCCCCTCTAACACCAAAAAACTATAGAATTTTTCCCTTCGAAGCTTGAGTTGAGGATGAAAATGGAGGAGACTTCATAGACCCAACTGGATGATGGTAGTCCTTAGAATGAGCTATCCAACGAATATAATTTAATATGTTTTGGTTTTATTATGTATTTATTTTTTTAGTTTGATTAAACATAGGCTTTTCACCGAAAATCAAACTCTCTATTTTGCACATGTGGAAAAATAGTAGATTATAAAAAAAAATTGAAAAATATGAATGCACTAGATATTGAAGTCCTTGATCCAACAAAAAAAAAGTTGAATTTTGATATATACAAAAAAATTTATGTTGTATACGGTCCGCCTATGTCTGAATTGTAATTGGTTTGACTTCAAAACTTGATTAAGGAAAAAATATTGAATAAAACACTATGAAACCAATTGGAAGCACTAGATACAAATCTAAATTTGAAAAAATTATAATTTTATCCTTCATGGAAAAAAGTTATGTTGTATATGGTGAGTGTCACTCCTTAAAAATGGTGTTTACTAAAAAAACTAGTTTTCAACGGAGATGGAAAAAAAATTGCAATCTGATTTCAAAAATTTTAAAAAATATATATTTAGAATCTACAGACAAAATGTCACAAATCACTAGTTTACATCATCTTCAAATTCCTCATGGTTTAGCCGCTATAGGTGCCCAAAAGTGAAGATTTAGTTAGAAAAAATTAGTTCAGTGTCTAGTTTGGCCAAAAATTGTAAACCAGTATTGTAGGATCACCCATAGCCATCGGGGGCTTGGTTGTCATCGAGATCCTTTTCCAAGTTTTATGGAGCCTGGTATTGAATTTGATCATGGCCTCTTATGGGATTCTCTTGATAGTGATCAGTTGTTGCAACAAAGATGAGTGATCTCCTTTGTCTGAGAAGTTGTTGAATAGTTTATCTCTAAGTTCATCCCAAGATCAGATGGAACCAGAGGTTAGAGATCTATACCAGTCTTGAGCCTTCCCTTTGAAAGACACAACAATATATCTGAGGGCCACATTTTTCTTCTATGATGTTATGGACCCTGCAAATCTCTGCTAGAGGTGCTCAGAAGGAGTTTTAAAATCCTCCCTGGTGAACATTGGAATTGCTTTGAGGGCATTGGTAGGTATAGCAGGCCACACATCCAGAGGTGTAGGTGGAATTAGCAAGCTACCACTATCCCAGGTTACAAAATTTCTAAGACTGGGAGGGTTTAGATGAGCCATTGAAAACAAATTCCTATGGATGGGGTAGATAGGAATTCTAATTTGGAAGGTTTGGCCACCTGGAGGGGTAGATCTAAAGCTCTGGACTTTGGGTTGACACTTCTTACCCTATTGCTTCTAGTCGAGGATATAGAACTTGTGACTCACCTTCTCCTAGGGGACAAAGCAAGTAACTAAGAATACTAGAAATTCCCTCTTGAGGATGCTCTGGTTAGGAATTTGGGCATGAGATTACCAGCTTCTCTTGTTAGTTTGATTTAAAAATGCCTCTACAAGATTGACTATTAGACACCTGTGAAAAACTCAGGTCCCACCACGCATGCCAGAAAAAGAACTATTTATCATAAAAGCTTGCACCTCTTTGAACATCCTTATGGGAAACTCAGTGAATGGGGGACCAAATTGTGCCTCACTGAATAACCTCTAGGATTTTTATAGAAGCCGACTCTTCTATGAGTGCTTGGGGAAAGGGAAGAAGAAATGTAGGAAAACAAAAAGGTGGTGATGTGCCAAAGGTTTTACAACATTTCAAAGTTTATCAGATTCTTACTTATGATAAAATGGACACAAAATGTCACAAACCCTTCATTGTTGGGAAGAGAACAAACAACTAAGGCTCGAGAAAGAACAAAGCAGTCATTCAAATCTCCCCGCGAGAAGCACCCATTAAGGTCTGACAAAAATAAGAAACCCAATATTAACAAGAATATATTTCAGATCTTTACAGAACCCTTTTGCTCTTATAGCATAATATGAAATTCAGCATAACCTTTACAGAAAATAAAAGAGTATAATGAACATGATCTAATTTTTGAAAGATAGCATCAAACATAAAAGCTAATGGCACATAAGCAATCACCAAGACTATCTTAGTAGGACTTGACATAGAGCATTCAACATATACAGAAAAAATAAATTTGTGACAAAGGCCATAAATGCACAATCTCAAAAGATTTCTCCTTACTGATACTTTTTTTACAATCAATCAAATGAAAGCAAAGGTCAAATGCCAATCCAATTAATAGCTTAACAATTTAAACATTCCATAGAGTGAAAATAATGCTCTGTAAAAATCCTTTTATTCCTCCCCTATTCTAAATCTCTATAGATAAAGAAAAACTCTTTTCTATGATGATGATTCTTAATGATATCTCCTCCTTGCAAACCCCTTTATATAGCCAGAGAGACAAGCCAACTGTAGCTAATAGAGATGAACTAGTGATAGGTGTCTACATCTGATAACCCACAATCCAATCCAGGATTTGATTTGATCACAACAATCTTCGCCAGTAAGAAATGAGTTGCTTCATTAATGGTTCTAGATGTTGCAGAAGCTTTACAAAGATATGTTATCAGAGAAAGATCAAATCTCATTGCATAAAAGCACAAAGTTGTGTCACACTTTATAAAGCAAACAACCAACGCTGATCCAACTTTTAAACTTGAATCACTAAAAAGTGGCATATATGTTTTGAATTTTGAAATGATATAAACTAGCAAAATATGTATTTTTTAGTATATTTTATGTTTGTATTTTAAAAAAAAAATTAAAATTTATTTTAAACTAGGTTTTAATAAATTAACACTATAATTTAGTTGTTGATAAAATGCTGAAAAATGAAGTTGCATGGGACATCAAACTTTTTATAGCAATTTTTTTTTAAATTTGAGTGCATGGATATATTTTTTTCCAATTTTGATATGTGTGTGTGTGTGTGTGTGAATCAAAAAACAACTATTTTCATCGGACGTCAACTTTCATATTAAATATTTATCTAAAATGGAAAAAAAATTATATCATATTAAAATAAATTCTTTTATCTAGTGCATCATATTTTTTCAAAAAAATTTAATAAGTTTTAGTATTTTTCCTTGGCATAGTAATCAACCTAATATTATGTGTTGATAACATACTTTTAGTAAAAATAAAATATAAAATATAAAAAAAATCAAATTATTAAAATAAATATATTTTTGAAAACTACACTTATGGATCTACAAAAAGGTATTTTTATATTTTTAAAAAATGTTATTTACATTAGCAATCTGAGTTATTGAAACTTCAAGTTTTTCAAATAATTTTAATTTTTTGGTAAATTGGACTCAAAGTGGTGCTCCATATATTTTTAGCCAACAATTTTAGTTGAAAAAGTTGTGGAAGTATCTAACTTAGCTAGAATAAATCTTACTAGATCATATGTTTGACCAAAATTGATTTTTAGTTAGAAATAGTTAAATTTAATTGTGTTGATAAGTTGGTTGGAAGTGTGACACAACTTTGTGCTTTTACCCCATTATAGCTTGGAAAAATCCAATCTGATTAGCTACGAGGAATAACGATGCTGCCCCAAAAGACCAATCTCGAAGACATACAACCTAATGCACTTTCCAATGAACTCCACCAAAGGAATAATATACCCGCGGGTGAAAAAATCTCATCCAACAAAATGGCTAACGTAGCACGCTAGTGAGCAACCTCTAAATAAGTGAGAGCAACTTGGGGAAAACCCCAACCACACAACCACATATCTATTTTCAAGCCCAAAATGAAGCAATATAAGAAAAGGTCATGCAGCCACTACATGGTGCAGTATGTGCCTTTTTGTAGGAGTGATCTCATCCTTCAAGGCGTGGTGTTGTCAAAACACATAAAAGAAGCAAGAGATGAAAGGGAAGACTGTCGGGACCGAGAATGAAAGTAAAATCTTAAGGGAAAAATTTTCTCCACAACACTTAATAATTTAGTTCACTAAGACCTCAAAAATTCATAATTTTTTTAACATGATTTTATGATCAACCCAAGAATAGAAAATTACTTAAACTCTAAAATTTATCATCCAATAAATTTTAATTCGCATATTGATGCATCAAAGCCAACATGAAAGAATACCTAATTGAATTGGATAATAATAGCATAAAATGTGAGTTCCATGTGGGATTCAAACTTTCATAGTAGGTTTAAACATGAAATAAAAACTGGTTGGGTCTACTAGCAACAAGAAATCTAATACTACAATCTTAGAGACACAGGTTCATGTAACCCAATATAAAATAAACAAAGGATTTCATTGTATTGAAGAGAAACCTTGGGAGTGAGTTCACCCATGCTTAGAGCTAGATCTTGATACTAAATATATTAATCCTCTAGAGCAACATCATGTCACAGCTAAGTATGTTAAAGGATTAAAACTAAAAAAAATAGATGAAGGATCAAAAGACTTCAATAATTCAACTCCCATTACCCAAATCAAACACTATCTATGTTCCATGAAGCATCTTATTATATATAGGTGTATGTGGTCCCAATTCCTTCTTTGAGAGGGTTCCATAATAGTTTGTCACACACTATACACTAAGGTTTTGAGCTCCATTGGTATGGTTTTCCATTACAATCCTATAGTTAGAACCTTTCTTCCTACAACATATTTTATTGGAGAAACACAGTGAGAAGTTAACTATAAAATGACCATAGGAATTCCATTTGGCTATATTGTTTAAAGTTCCATACTAATATAACCCAAAGATCAACTATGTACCCCCAAGCTAGACTTTAATAATATATCTATATCTAAACCCTCATTTAGATCTAAAACACCAAAATTCTAGCAACTATCCTCGAGGACTATCTCACGCAGCCCTCATCCACCTCTAATAAATTCCCCAAACTATCCATAATGACTTGAAATATATCTAGAGACTAAGATTTAAAAGGTAGTCCCAATAATATTCTAGAGATAGTCCTAAAAACTTGACCCAAATTGGTTTAGTCATGATTTGCTCCAAGTGAGGATCAAGTCAAGAGACCACTTATTTAATGTTAAGAAGGATGGAAACCCCAAAATCATTTAGAATCCAATATCTTTTTAGAATATTCAGTATTATGAAAAATAATGCAATCCATCCACTAACTAAAATATGAAATTTAGGAGAGTGACATTGTATAGACCTCTAGAACTGAGCACTCTAAAGAGCTATATAATTCTTAGATATTTTGTAATGAAAAAGAAACCAATCAAAGCTATGTTACCCAGGTCTAAACTATGATGCATCTTCACATTATACCCACAATAAATTTTCCTTATTTTGTATTTATTAATATATTTCTAGTCAAGTTCCTTCCAAAAGCAACTTTAGAAGAAACGATACAGGTCTCTCTAAAGTTGAATTAATTAGGTCCAAATAGCCCATAGGAAAATATTTTGCTAATCCTCCGCATATAGAACCTCAAGACCTATAGAATTAAAAGAAAAAATAAGAGTCTCCCACAAATACTACCATCCACAATGTCCCTTTTAGCAAGACCAACTTATTAGCAACCACTCTAAACTTAGTACATACAAAATCCATATAACCCTCGACACACTAGTCATCAATAAGAATATCTTCTACTCTAGTCCCAAATAGGTTTAAGGGGAAGGAGAAAATGATCTAGGGATTAGAATATTCTTGAGTCCAAAAAAAATAAGAACCCACACCATAGTTCTTTCTAACAATCTTTAGTAAATATAAAAGATCCTTTATGTTGGTCTGCTAGGAAATCCACCATTTCATCCTTTGTCTCCAAATACTCCAAAAATTTGAGATGATGAGCTCTCTCAATATCCTTCTCCATTAAAATAAAAACACTTTAGGTGTTACAAGATTCTTCCCATGATGCTCCCATAGGATATCAAAGTACAACTCCTTTGATAAATATATAGTAGACAACTAGAGGCTCAAACAAAAATATGGCAATTGTAAATAAAACTAAATAGCACACAATTGAATATTAATAAAAAAAATCAAAGAGCTATGATGAGTACCTTATCTCTATATCATGCACCTGACCACAAAGTGGACATCCTCAAATGACCTAAGTGCTCTAACTTGGGTATATGTCCATGGTTTCTACAACAAGCTTAGACACAATCAACATTAAATAAACTAAGTTTACATATCCAAGGACAAGGCCATGACACATCCTTCCCATAATCAAACAAGTCTCTAAGCCTATATATAAATTTTAAAGGCCTAGGATAAATTCAATGACATCTCCATCAAAAAATTATATAGTTGAATATGGTTGTCAAAAATCTCAAGGAGTTTGATTCATCCACCTATTATTTGGACTAGTACTTGGGAATACTTTTATAGGGCTTGTTAAGGTGTGATTCCATTGAGTGTGGTTGTTAGAGTCACTCAAGGACTCAAGCTCCTAAGATAACCTACAAAATCAAAATATAATTTCATAAGCGAGAAAAGAAAGAGCATAAATTTGTAATAATGGATGCAAAATATATTAGATCAAATATGATCAATGAGTGTCTCTATGGAATACCATGCAATGCAAAAATAAGACCTTTCTTACATAGGAAAGGTTGGGAGGTAAGACTAATTACAATGATGACAAGTTTCTTAATTCTATGTCAAGAGACACAAAAAGTAAATGACATAAGATAAAATAAAATCACATAACTAAGACTTCTAGAAATATTCCCAACTCACGAAGTAAACATGTGAACATGTGTGAAAATGACCTAAATAATAACTAGTTAGATAATGTGCCTTGTTCACACTATAAATGGTAAATTAGATAGGAAAAACCCTTATTCATGCCAACAAAGTTGGTGGCATTATTTTCTAAAATTTTATTATTTTATCAAATTTAGTGTTGGTCTTGGTGGTAGTATTAACAATTTTGTTGAACTCATACTTTTGAAGATTTTCTTGAATATACATATGAGTAGTGTAAAATTTTAGGTATTTGATGAGTCAAATATTGTTATCAAATGATTGAATGGAATGTACAAAATTCACAAGTTGAATTTATCCTTATGAAAAATAAGATCAATCGGAAAGACTCTTGTTTGCCAATATTTGGGACTCTTCTTTGCCAATATTTTCTTTTGAAGAGTTTAAAGAAAACTAAACATAGAGATTAATTCTCTTTTGAAGGATGGTCTTGTTGATGGTCAAAAAAGCACAACATTAAACATAATATTTATATCCTATTTCTCTTGAAAAAGATAACTAATCTAAAACCACCTATCTTCTAAGGTCATGGTAGTTTGTTCTCAACTATGCTAGTGTAATTCAGTGGCCAATGCAACTGTAATATTCAAGGGGCCTGTTGGTAGAAAGGAATACAAACTGCATCATGTGAACTAATCTATTTTGGGGGGGTTTAAATAAATAGAAAAAGATAGAACAAGGCTTTAGAACAGTAAAACATGAATATAAATTTCTTCACATCTAGAAGTGTACCTTAACAATGAGTGTTTCTTCAACTAACCAAAACCATAACATGATGCAATCCATAGCATAACCTACACCATTACATACATTCATAGTGCAAAATCCAATAATCACAACCATTCATCAAAACTTTACTTCAAGATTGAAACACATCACCCACTCATTGCTAAAATCAAATCAATAGACATAAATGATTTCCATTCATAGATAAGTCAATGAAATAATCTCAGATCCGATTTCCTCTATTGATTTGCATCAAATAGAAAAAAATTATGCACAACATCAACTAGCATACGGATGATTATGATTCATTAACATTATCATTGAGATCCAAACTTGACAATAACATGAAACTGTATAAAAGAGAATGTAAAAGTATCTAAGTACAACAAAGTTTCTCAAAGTATCTTGCTTAAAAACTTATAAAATCCTAATACTATAACAACACTATCTGCTATCTCATCAAGTGGCTAATCCTTCTTCAATTAGCCGGCCTTTACAAAATGGAGTTCAAAATTACATATAGGAAAGCCATACACAAATTTCTCTCAATCAAAAATTGAGATCCACCAATCAAGGAACTAGAACTGTATGAAGTGAATATGTTGGCTAATCTTCAGTTTAATGGTTGATGACCTTGTTGTCAAAATCTGACACCCAAAGGAAGAAGGTAGAACTTTTGGATGAGATCTTCAGTTCAACTCATGTCATAATCCTGCAAAATAGGAGAGAAGAGAAAAGTTGTCCACCAGGATAGAACATTCCATTGCCAGCTCATCCTTGCATAGTTTGCTCAAGAAGGTATTCATCATAACTGGTAAACACTTGTTGAAACATATTTGCATCAATTCCATCTATCCAATATCTTCAAATTTAATTCTTTTCAACTTTGCCGAGGAAAACTCTTGCATATCTTTTAATTTAATCAACTCCCTCCTAGCAACCTTTACTTCATCTCTGATCTCCATGAGCCTATCTAGCAACAAGTCTTCACCATCATCTTCTTTCTACATCAATTCCTCAAATCTATTATTCCATTTCTCCTTCAATTTATCAAGAGGAAGACCTTCTTTCACAGGGATATCTACATTAACCAGAATAGCAATATTTGCTTCTAATTCATCAATCTATTCATTCAAGTCCTTACTGGCTTCTTGAACTTCATTTTTATGTTCATAGATGAATTTGGATCTGAACTTGATTATGCTTATTGTCTTCTCAATGAAGTCTGCATTATCCTCATTGAGGATTGATTGCTCCAAGAGAGTTGGCTTGGGAACCTTGCTAATGTCCTTTAGTTTCTTGACATGCTCTCTATACTCTTCCTCTTGTTTCTCCAAGACTCCAACATGTTGATTCATCTCATCCCCCAACTCCAATGCACTTTCATGAACTTTAAAACCATCCACAATAAACTCACCAACCTATTGATTAAGCCAATCAATCCATCTATCAAGCATCCCAACTTTACTTCTCATTTGTACCAAATCATCAACCTCTTTCTTGCTTATTAAGATTGGGGTCTCTGGAGCAGTAGCTTGTTGAGAAACAAGAATGGAGACATCCTTCAAGAATTTATGCAACTAATCCAACTAGGCCTTAAGTTCATCCTTCCTTTGTCTATCCTTGATCATCCTAGATTTGGTGGAGGATGCCACGATGTCAATAAGGTTCATTTGTTGATTCCTTGTAGGTCTCCCCAAATTAATAGTGCCCAATTGGTAATCAGTCACTTGCATATCTTGTCTATCCTTGTCCACCATAGGGAGTGTACATTCAGCTATAATCTCACCTGCATCTGTGAGCTTCATGGAATGGATGACCTTGGCCTTTTTCTTGGGCCTCTCTTTCTCTATTTCCTTCATCATTTCATCCCAATTCAAAGGCTGAGGTTGAACTATTTGCTTCCTCTCAAGGTCTAGTTTCAGCCATGTTGGAGCAGCAGGAGTGGTAGCCACTTGTGTGGACAAAGAAGCAACAATGGAAGAGGAAAGAGGTTACAGAATGGTGGTATTAGGTTGAGAATCAACCTCCTATACCTATTGTTGTCCCCTTTTTGCAACTTCTTTTGCAAGCCTTTCGACTTTAGCCTTGTATTTTTTCTCTTGCATCTTTTTAGCTTCTAATTCCTTTTTCAAACATTCTTCTTCTAGCCTCCTCTCCTCATACATATGATCTCTTTGTCTTTCAAGCTCTTTAACTTTATCCCATTCTTCTTTAGACTTTTGTTCATGCTTAGCAAGTTCTTCAGCCTCCTTTTTTCTCAACAGGGATTCTTCCTCCTCTTTCCTCCTGTGAGCTTCCTCAACAACCTTAAATTTAGCTTCAAGGGCTTCTCTTTCCCTCCTTTGTTGAGTTTTCTCCTCTTCAAGCTCATGAATTTTCTGCAACATAGCCAATTTATCCCTCTCTTCTTTGGTCTTCAACTCTTGCTCCTTTTTTTGTTGTAGCAAGTCCTCTTTCTCTTTTTGTTTCCTTGCTATTTCTTCTTCCCTAGCCTTAACCTCAAATTCTTGTTTCTTAACAAGTGCCTCAGCTTGTGCTTTGGCCTTTGCTTCTCTTTTGGCATCTTCAAATAATGTACACTGTTCCTTAGGAGTGAGGACATGTTCAGTTTCCACATTCTCAACTTCTTCATTAGATGCAACTACATGAGTTTCCTTGTCAGATTGGGTGGCCTCGAAAACTATATCAATATCATGAATTTCAATTTCATGCTCTTTCCCTTTCAAGGATTCAACTTCCTTATGAAGGGTTCCATTAGGAATTTCCCCAATTGGTTGCTCTGTAAGAGAAGGTTGAGTTAAGGTTTCACCTCCAACTTCTGTTGTGACCTCCTCTCCATGTAATTCAGGAACATCTTGAGCAAGAATTGCAGGCTCAAGCTCTTCTCTAGAATTAGGAGGGAAAAATTCCAATGGCTCCTTAGGATTTGTCCTTCTTTTTGTTCTCTTATATCCCTGGGTGGTACCTACAACTTTTCTCTTTTTAGAAGTTTGAGCCTCTAGCTCCTTGATCCTCATAACCACCCACTAGATACTTCTATCTAAGACTGGCCTTACAATTTGTTTGATTTCAATGGATTCCTTTGCATCCCAATCCATTGGATCCAAGTCTTTAGTACCTATATTATCAACATCATACTAGGGATCCATGGTTACACCATCACCTGACAATGTGTTGGGAATATCTTCCTTCACCCCATACTCAATCATTAATGGGATGGGCAACCTTTCATAATTTCTTCTTCTCAAATCATACTCAGACTATAAATCCATCCAAAAATCCTCCAGCAAATTGATTTTTTTTTCAAAAACTATAGGAAGTAAGCCTTGCATATTGTGCTTGGGATCAAAGTACTTCCTAGATGTATATAAGCCTAATTTCAATTGAATAAATTCATCACAAATTACCTTGGCTACCACATTATGTGCACAACTATACTCTCCTAACTTCATGGTAAATTTGTGACAACCAGGCTTATGTTTATTAGCAAACTTGGTGTTGACTCCTATGGCCTGATAAATGAACTACATCAAAACAATTTTGTTATTGCAACATCTGGGCAATAAATGAGGATAGCCATCAAAACCAGCCAGCCTAAAATAGGTGAACTTGGGGTATTGGATGTGCCAATGTCCCCACTCTACAATGAATGCCATGGCATCTCTGCTCAATCTATACCCTGCATCTCCTATTAGCTAATTAATGATGACATACAAGAATGCAACATTAACTCTTCTATAATGTGACTCAGAGGTTTACAAAGTCAACTAATCATAGTGATCCCACACATTCTTTTATCCAGGGGCTTCTCCCAATACCCCAACTGCATTTAAACTGGGAAAAATGCCTCTTCTTGCAATTGCATATATCACATAGGAAGTCATGAAGAAGCATTTTGTCTCCCTCACTTTGAGCATTTGGTTATGAAGGCACTCTAATAAAATCATTGGCCAATCAAATTATTGCTTGCCATCCAGAATGGTATGAATGAATGAAAACATCCATTCCTTGAATTGTGAGGAATCTCTCTTCCCAAGCACTCTGGAAAGCATCATGATTATATCACCAATCTCCTTATCAAAATATGATCTCTTAGGCTAATCAAGAAGCTTGTCTAGGTATTTCTTTTCCACTCTCATCCAATGTTTGTTCATGTGAGTCTTGTTGGCCTCCTTTTTGTTGCTATATAACTACAATGCCTCCGCCTCATTGAGTTGCCTGGGTTCTAGGGTGTAGGTGCATTAAACATGAATCTTATCATATGTGGTGTAAGATCAATGATGATATTCCCCTACAATTCCACACGTTGTCTGGTTGCGGGATTGTAAGCCCCAACTATAGTAAGTATGAATTTTAGGCACTGGACTGATAGAGGAAAGATGACAACATGTGCCAACCCAGATTGAACAATTCTCTATGTTCTCCTTGTGACATCCTCTGTGAATATTTCTTCAAACAACTAGTCTTCAAATGGGGGTAGACAACTAAGCTATACATTGGAATTTTCTTAGGATGAAACCATGCACATGCACTACATTTTTGTAACCATAAACTCCTAATGATTTTTTACATTATTATCTGTGAAATTTTATTTCTATGGTTTTTTCTTATATGCTCCTGGGTATGTGCAGGATCATGGTGCGCCAAAAAGTGGCAATATTATGGGGGTATGTGGCTGACGACTTTTTTTCACCCAAAATTAATGAAACGAAAAGGGTTTTTAGAGGAGATTCTCAGCTTTCCAAAAATATAAATTATGATTTAATTTGAATTTAATAAATAATTATTATTCATTTTATATTAGAATTACAACTAAAGTCCTAATCGATAGGCTGATTGAAAAACATCTATAACTTTCAAACGGTATCATATTTTTGAATCATTTTCCGAAACAAAGTTGTAATAAAAAATTCATAATTAATTATTTACTTGGAAAAAATTACAAAAAAATATGCATCACATTCTGGACATGAGTCCTCTACTTTATATATAAATCTTACAAAAAATATTATCATTTTATTATGGTTAGGTGGTCGATGCACACCTCCTTCTTATTTTTCCCTAAAATTTAAGTACTACTGATTGAAATTTCAAAATTTCACCAAATAGATTTTATTTATTTTTAAATAAACCTAGTATTTTAGAAACTACATTCAATTTTCTACAAATTCTATTCTTACATATTTTTGAAATAATATAGATAACTTATTCAAATATTTACGTCAAGTTGCCTAACACTGATTTTTCTGAATTTTTTGCCACTTAAGGGCCTATTTTTTGCACGATGATCCTGCACATACCCTCCTCCCTTCTGGATAATATGGTTTCTCTATTACTACGGTTGTCTCATTTGGACAATCAATATTTCTTGTTCATGGCATCCTTTGTGCCATCATTATTGTCTGCTTTGAACTATATCTTTTTTGATATGTGTTTTACCTTCACTAGAGTATATTTTATTATTGTCAGGATTTTATCATATACTTATGGGTCTTTCTTGATTTTATGATTAATGCTTAGAGGTAGATCTTGATACTAGATATATGGATCCTCTAACAACATCATGTCACAACCAAGTATATCAAAGGAATATAACTAAGAATAATTAAATGAAGGATCAAAAGACTTCAACAATTCAACTTTCACACCCAAATCAAACCTTGTCTATGTTCCACAATAGTCTATCACACACTATACATCAAGGTTTTGAGCTCCATTGGTATGGTTATCCATTACAATCCTATAGTTTGAACCTTTCTTCCTACACCATATTTTATTGGAGAAAGATAGTGAGTAGTTAACTATAAGATGACCATAGAAATATCATTTGGCTACATTGCAAAGGGATACTAATATAATCCAAAGAGTGAATATACATCCCCCAACTAGACTTTAATAATATTTCTTCATCTAAACCCTCATTTAGATCCAAAGCACCAAAATTATAGCAACCATCCTCAAGGACTATCTCATGTATCCCTCATCTACTTCTAAGAAAGTCCCCAAATTATCCTCGCTGGCTTGAAAGATCTCAAGAGACTAGGATTTTAAAGGTAGTCCCAATAGGATTCTAGAGGTAGCCCCGAAAACTTGACCCAAATTGGTCTAATTATGGTTTGTTCCAAGTGAGGATCAAATTCAGGAGACCACTTATTTAAAGTTAAGGACGACTTTCCCAAAACCATTGAGAATCCAATATCTTTCCAACATCTTTAGCATTATAAAAAATAACACAATCCATCCACTAACTAAAATGTGAAATTTGGGAGAGTGACATAATATAGACCTCTAAAACTAAGCACTCTAAAGAGCTATATAATTTTATAACCTAAAAGAAACCAATTAAAGCTATTTTACCCAATTTTATAATTTGTTCCATCTTCACATTCATTCTTAGGATGATTTTTCCTTATTTTATATTTATTCATATATTTCTAGCTTTTCCTTCCAAAAACAACTTTAGAAGAATCTACAAGTCTCACTAAAGTCAAATTAATTGGGTCCAAATAGCCCTTAGAATATTATTTTTCTAATCCTCCACATGTAGAACCTCAAAATCTATAGAATTAAAACAAAAATATAAGTCTCCCACAAATACTACCATCCACAATGTCCCTTTTAGCAAGAACAATGTTAACAACCACTCTAAACTTAGTACATGCAAAATTTATATAACCCTTGATACCCTAGTCATCAACAAGACTATCTCCTACTCTAGTCCCCAATAGGCAAGGGGAAGGAGAAAACGAGCTAGGAATTAGAATCCCCTTGAGTCCAAAAAAGAGGAAAGGATCCATACCATAGTTCTTTTTAACAATCTTTAATAAATATAATAAATCCTTTATGTGGGTCTACTACGAAATCCACCATCTCATCTTCCCTCTCTAAATACTTCAAAACTTTGAAATGATGAGCTCTCTCAATATCCCTCTCCATTAAAATAAAAACACTTCAGATGTTACAAGAGTCCTCCTTGGATGCCCCCATAGGGTATAAAAGTACAACTCCTTCAATAAACATATAGTAGACAACTAGAGGCTAAAAAGAAATAGGGTAATTGCAAAACAAACAAATAGTATAAAATTGATTATTGATAAATAAAATCAAAGAGTTATGAGTAACCTATCTCAACAACAACCATCAAACCAAAAAGTGGACATCCTCAAGTGACCTAAGTGCTCTAACTTGGATATATGTCCATGGTGTCTCCAACAAGCTCACACACAAGCAAAAATAAATAAACTAAGTTTATATATCCAAGGATAGGGCCATGCCACCTCCTTCCCATAATCAAACAAATCTCCAAGCCCAAACATAATTTTCAAGGGCCTAGGATCAAGTTGATGACATCTCCATCAAGCAATTATGTAGTTGAAAGTGGTTGTCAAAAATCTTTTGATTCATACACCTATTGATTGGACTAGTGCTTGGGAATATTTTTATAGGGATTGTTAAGACAAATCCGATTTAATGTGGGGTTGATGGCATTATTTTTTTGAATTTGAGCATTTAATCAAATTTATAGTTGGCCTTGGTAGTAATATCAACAATT